>JAAGEH010002360.1:0-64970 GCA_011751065.1 Lasiurus cinereus | reverse complement strand
AGAGAGAGAGAGAGAGAGAGAGAGAGAGAGAGAGAGAGAGAGAGAGAAATATCAATGATGCTAGAGAAACATTGATTGGCTTCATCTTGCACACCCCATACTGTGGTTTGAGCCCACAACCCTAACCAGGAATCAAACTGTGACCTCTAGAGCTCACAACATTAAAGCCAGTTTAATGGTAATGGTTAAAGTTTGGTGAACATTTTTGTTTGTTTTTTAGCCAAAATGACAGACTAGTGTTAGAAGCACAGGGCTGTATACCAGGCTTGACTTGAACTCCAGGAACATCTACATGTGAGGGTAAGAGGATTAGCTATGAGCAATCAGATGAAAAGAGGCTAAAGTCATTACTTAGTTGAGGAAAAATCTGAAGTCATGTGTCAAAGCCAAGTTAAAGATCAGAGGAGTCAGTGATCACTCTTAGGTCAGAGTCAAGAAGACAAACAAAGAAAGGTTGTGAGTCATAAAGTGAAACAAAATATTGGTATTTGAGAGTGGATTGTGTGGGTCATGGGTAGAGGAAACAGACAAATAAGCCAGAGACCATTCTAATGCATTCTAGGACATAGTTCCTTCTTTCACCATTGCAACAGAACAAATGAGATGTCTTTCTCCAGGGATACAAGGTTGCCTCTATACCCCTTGTGATGCCTCTGCCTCAGCCTGTTCTTGTGAGCACACGTTTATGAAGCAGCATAGTTGAAAGCTCTTCCACCTTGACAGATTCAGGAAAGGGCCAACCTAGGGTAGAGTGTTATTTAGAACTGGGACCCATCTGATTAGACATTATCTCTCTGGAGCACTAAACTAAAAAGTATGGAGAGTAGACAGTGTTAAGAGCAAAATCTTAGGAGATTATACTGATGTGTGTGTATGTGTGTGTGTGTGTGTCTTTTTTTAATTAAATCTTTATTATTCAGATTATTACATTTGTTTCTCTTTTTCCCCCTCAATAGCTCCCCTCCACCCAGTTCCCACCCCTCCTTCTACCCTTACCTCCCGCCCATTGACCTCATCCATAGATGTATTTTTGTCCAGTCACTCTCTGTACACCCCTCACCCCTTTCCCCCTGAGAATTGTCATTCCACTCGCTTTCTGTGCTCCTGATTCTAGTATATTCACCAGTTTATTCTGCTGATCAAATTTTTAATTCACTTAATTTTTAGATTCACTTGTTGATAGATATGTATTTGTTGTTCATAATTTTTTATCTTTTACCTTTTTCTTCTTCCTCTTCTAAAAGAGTACCTTTCAGCATTTCATATAATACTGGTTTAGACTTGATGAACTCCTTTAGCTTTTTCTTATATGTGAAGCTCTTTATCTGCCCTTCAATTCTGAATGATAGCTTTGCTGGATAGATTATTCTTGGTTGAAGGTTCTTGCTATTCATCATGTTGAATATTTCTTGCCACTCCCATCTGGCCTGCATCGTTTCTGTTGAGAAATCAGCTGACAGTAGTATGAGTGCTCCCTTGTAGGTAATGAACTGTTTTTCTCTTGCTGCTTTTAATATTCTCTCTTTCTCTTTTGCTCTTGGTATTTTAATGATGATGTGTCTTGGTGTGGTCCTCTTTGGATTCCTTTTATTTGTGGTTCTGTGTGCTTCCTGGACTTGTAAGTCTATTTCTTTTACCAGATGTGGGAAGTTTTCAGTCATTATTTCCTTAAGTAGGTTTTCAGTATCTTGCTCTCTCTCTTCTTCTGGCACCCTCACAATTATGATATTGGTATGTTTGAAGCTGTCCCAGAGGCTCCTTACATTATCTTCAAATTTTTGGATTCTGTTTTCTTCTTGCCTTTCCAGTTGAGTGTTTTCTGATTCTTTATATTTCAAA
Organism: Lasiurus cinereus; assembly: GCA_011751065.1. Taxonomy (NCBI): domain Eukaryota; kingdom Metazoa; phylum Chordata; class Mammalia; order Chiroptera; family Vespertilionidae; genus Lasiurus; species Lasiurus cinereus. Next base: position 63,131 of record JAAGEH010002360.1, on the reverse strand, counting down.
TTTTTTACTTGATTCTTGCCTTCCTCTAGTCTGCTATTAGGTCTGTATAATATTTTTTATTTCAGTCTATGTATGTTTAATTTCTAGTTGGTTCTTTTCCATCTCTAGTTGGTCCTTTTTCATCTCCTCTTGGGTCTCACTAAATTTATCCATCTTTTCTAGGATATTCTTGAAAAACCTTATAACTGTGGTTTTGAACTCTATATCCAGTCATTTGTTTTCCTCCATTTCTTTTGTTTGTGATCTCTTCCTTTGTTTCCACATTTTCACTATGCTGGGAAAACTTCTGTGTTGGATTCAACCTTATGATACAAGACTTGCAGAACTGCAAAAGCCTCTCTGTTGAGCTTGGGGTCGGGGGAGTCTCAGGCTTAAAGGACCGCCTCACCTTCCAGTCAACCCTGTCCTCCACAGCCCCTGAGTCTCACGTGACTGGGTAATTGCTGGAGCAGTCCCTATGCACGCACGCACTCTCTCACAGTGCCTCTAGACTACTGCCTTTCTGGCTCCCCTGTGCTCCGGGACCATATGGATCTGGGTCCCCATGGTTTCGCCTGAAACTGGGGTTTAGTGGAGTTAGAAGTGGCGCAGTTGAAAGGCTCTGTCTGCGGCCCACTTGTGAAAGCCAGTGGCACAATCAGCAGTCGGTCCTCTGTGCGCAGTGCTGTGCGCGCCGCCTGACTTCTGCCCTTTTGTGACTCCCCTAAATTTCTGTATACTTCTCCCTTTTCACAGTCCAAACTCCCCCTGTATGAGTTTCGGCTGGACCTGGGGTTTAGTGTAGTAGGATAAGGGGTTCAATGCCATTGGGAGTCTCTGTCTCCCTCCCACCAGAGAAAACTAGTCGGGTACTCTGGCACCCACTCTCTCTAGTAGCGCATCTCTGTACCTCAGCTTTTTGCAGCTCCTCTGGGTCTCTGTGAGCCCCTCTCTTTCCCTATAGTTGTAGAATTTCCACTCAGCCAGTTTTCCTGTGGTTCTTGATGATGTCTGTTCTGTCTTTTAGTTGTAGTTTTGAATTTGTTATGTGAGGCAGCAGTGTAGGTTTTTATCTATGCCACTATCTTGGATTCTCCCTCTCTGCGTGTGTCTTTTGAACTACATAATACAATATTTCATGGACATAGTATTAACCTCATAGAGTTCATAGGAAGATTATATATATGAATTTATGCATATAAGGCACTTAGATAGTACCTGGCACAAAATATTCAGTAGAAGTCACAACTGACAACCCACCCAAAGGGATAGAGGCATCATTACAAGAGACAGGAACTAGTACCTGTGACTTTACTTTAATTTTAAGATGTTTATCCAATGGAATGGTGGTTCTCATTCTGTTCCTACCTCCTTCAGGGATGTTTGTATTTCCTGGGTCATTAGCAATGAAGAAATTCCCAAAATAGAGCTAGGTCTTCTCATTCAGATACCAGGATATTACCTCCCCAGCATGTGGCTCGATCAATGTAACATAAATCATACAAATCATAGCTCAAATGAATCATAATCACAGAAACAGCACAAAGTGGAAGAGAACACAAGATGTTGAGGGGTGATCAGAGCCTTGCCCAGGAAAACAAATGGAAAGGTAGCACAGGCCATGCTGGGCTAACCAAAGATTTGCATGGATTGGGCGCAATTTTCTTTTAAAACTCACTTTATAACCCTTCCTAGCATAGGAGATTGAATGAATAAATTTAGTAAGCAGAGGGACTGATAATATATCTTATCACTCCATTAGCATTAACTCATTAAGGAAGCTGGTGTTCACTTTGACGCCACCTTTACCCACCAATTTAGCAAATGATTCAAAAAGAGACTTTTTGGGTAACTAAAGGCAGAAACTAACTAAATGATAGACCAAGAGCTTAAGAAGTAGATTCTAGCTGTTTGTTTTTTTTTTGTGTGTTTGTTTTTATCATATCAACAAACTTGATGATAAATGATTGGCATCCATCTTCCAAAAGTTGAGGGCATGTAATTTTTCCCTCAAATGTCTATTATATTTTGCTCTAGCTCTGTTATCATTTGGATTTTAATTTAGATCTATACAGGTGGTTTTCTTTTATTCTACGTTTTTCTTACATGTGCTGTGAACACACACAATGGACTTCAAACAAGAACATTTTATCTCTCCCTATTTTTAACTTTCCAGGAAGATGTCACAATTGACCTTTCACAGTAATCAAAGGACACTTCTATCTCTTCTTCTGAAGAGTTGCAGCTCTTTGTGGGGAGGCAAAGGGAGATGGCACATTTCTCACATCCTTGATTTAGTTTCGAGAGTGAGGAAAGATGAAAGTTAAAAACAGACTTCAAAACATGTAGAAAACTCCTATCTTTACAAATGACAAAAACAATGGCATTAAAAACACTACAAAGCAAAATCTCCAAATAAAATACCTTTTACAAAATCTTTTCTGACCTGAAACAATAAACCTCTATTCAGTTCAACAGTTGGTTTTATACCTAAATTAGTTAAGTTTTGCCTTCAAACGCAGTTTCTGGTACTTGAACCTTTTCAGTACACATTGTGGTCAAATTATTGCCAACCCATAATTTCGTTGATCCCACTTAACTGAAAATCAAAGGTGAAGGTACCGTATTTAAATCAAGAAACCATTTAAATCAAGAGGGGATGGGGTTTCCTACATGGTCTGTTAAGAACTTCCTAAACTAAGTGGGAGATTTGCTACTCTGAGCAAGTAGAAATTGATGATGAGTTTAAGATATGTTGGGTTTATTTATTTTTTAATTAAAAAGTTAAAAAAAGAATTGACAATTTAAAGAAAACTTTTGAAAGAGGCAAAACAGATGCATGGAGACAGTGTCATAAACTGGAATGTGGAGTTCAGGTGATTCGAGAGAAGTGAGGACCTGGGTATTAGGTATGAGATTATCTTGGAGGGGACATCAGGGCAAAGTGGGTGGTTGGAGAAGGATACTGGGCAGGTGGAGTTTAGTATCTAGAGCATATGGTGTCTGGTGACAGGACTGCTGAAGAGTGTCACCAGAGAGGTAAGCGAGGGGTGAAATCCCTGCAGGTAGAGTACACTGTGATGTATCTGAGTCAGTGGTCAATAGCAGGCACTGGAGAGGATGTCAGCTCCTAGACTGTTGTATAATGATGTGATTTCAGTGGCTGAAGGAAAGTGGAAGAAGCAAGTCACGGTTTCAATAAAAATAGTAACCACTACCAACCACCATTGCCAACCATTACCACCAACAGAGATTTGCTGAAAAACTACAGAGAGCCAAGCCTTATATGTAATACATTATGATAACCTTCTCATTCATAAAATACTAGTTTCAATTTACAGGTAAAGAAATTTATATTTTAATTACACAGTCTTCCCAAATTCTCTTGGCCAGTAAGGCAGTTTCATTTATTTCTTATAAATTTACATATACATTTGCATAAGACCCAGCAGTTTCACTCATAGATATTTATACAAGAAATAAAAACAAGTTCACAAAAAAAAAACAGTTTAAGCTAATGCGAAAGCATTCTATTCATAATTGTTAAAAAATGGAAACAAACTGTCCCTCAGTTGGTAAAAACTGTTGTACAACATTCAATGTAATGCTGTTCAGCAATAAAAAGGGCTAAACTACCAATACGTGTAATGACAGGAATAAATTCCAAATGCATTATGCTAAGCAAAAGAAGACATACCCGAAAAACACACTGGGTGATTTCATTTATGTGACATTCTGGGAAAGGCAACAACCATCTGTCAGAGAACAGACAGCAATTGCCAGGGGTTAGAGGCAGCCCAAGAAAAATATTTTTGTTGTTTTTGCTTTTGGTGATGAAACTCTGTATCTTGATGTGGTGGTAGACACAAAATTTTATGTATTAGTAAATCTTATAGTAATATATCAACCCTAAAAAATAGTTTACTGTGAATTAGATAAAATTTTTAAATGAAAAAAATACTAAGTGATCAGATATATTTACTTACTCAATAAACTGTGTGTGTGTGTACCTATGTGTGTATAAAGGCAGGGGAAGGAAGAGAGAGAGAGAGAGGTTGATTTGCCAAAAGTCAGATCTTACATAAAAGTATAGAAAGTATGGCCTTTCCTATAGAATGCCTTGTGCACAGCAAGCATTCAATAAGCATTTGTTAAGTTGAAATGAACTAAAAGAACAGCAGAGTCTACAAGTTACCTCAAATAAACTTCACTTGCAAAATATAAATACCAAAATTAAATAATTTAATGCCATTCATAAATTGCCACAGTAATGATTCAGATCAACATCTTTGAACTTTTACAACTCTATACACAGCAAACTTGGAAAGTTACACAAAAGAATTAACTTGATTGATTTATTAGCATATTTAAAATTCAGGATGGCCAATGATAATTTCTATTGTCACTTAAAGTTATAAAGTAGCAATTTAAATATCATAACAATAAAAAAGTAAGAATTATACATATTAGGTATGCTTATTATTTTCTGGGTATAATAAAATTCATATTTATTATAATTGATTAATATACAATATAGAGCATTTCTTTAGAACAAAGTGATACAATTAAAGTATGTCAAATAAATAATATTTCATATGTTGAGTGCATTTTGCATTTTATTTAACCCAAATGTTTGTATAATGATTCAATTCTATCTTGAAAAATAAATAAACTACCTATAAAAAATATAAATTATAGTCATTATAATGATTTGTTTTAGAAACAGGTTATTTTATTATAGCTTAAGTAAATTGTATGTAAAAAATATCAACTATATTCAAAAACCAAGAAACTAATAAAAAAACAATCTAAGTGTGATATCAGTGAACATATTTCACTTCTAAATATAGAAAAATATCAAATAAAATTCTCTTGTAAAGTATAAACTTTTATGAATCTATTTCAATTAAAAATAGCACAAAAGTCTATTACTATTTATTGACATGCACTGAATTAAAAAAATAAGATATAGTGAAATGATGAGCATATACATTTCACTCAGTTTCAAGAGAGTTGCATATTGCCCAAGCTTACCCTTTATTTAGTAGGAAGCAAGAATCAGATTAATAATGGTGCCAATCCCCAATTTCAGAAAATAAAACAGAAAATACAATTTTTTTAGAAAAATCATCTTACTTTACAATCATTTACCCTGATTTTAATTTTACCTTAACACTTAAAAATGAAATTTTATTTTTATATTTAAATTCTTTATTGTTAAAAAGTATTATATATGTCTTCTTTTCCTCCATTGACCTCTCCTCACTCACTTCTGTCCCCAGCACAGACCCTCATTACTTTATTGTTTGTATCTATTGGTTATGCTTATATGCATGTATATAATAAGTCCTTTGGTTGATCTCTTATCCACCTCCCTTCTCTGCCTTCCCTCTGAGGTCTGATGACATGCAACCTCGCATATTAACATTGCAATCTAACATATTAACATTGGTAGCAATTTGATATAAGAGCCATCTTCAGTATAGCAATTATATATATACTAGAGGCCTAGTGCATGAAATTCGTGCATGGAGGGCGGGGTGATGTCCTTCAGCCCAGCCTGTACCCTCTCCAATCTGGGAACCTTTGAGGGATGTCTGACTGCCTGTCTAGGCCTAATCACCAGGGCCAGGCAACCGAAGCCTCCCTCCTGCTCTCTTGGGTTTAAACAGGAAGTTGGACATCCCTCTCACAATCCTGGACTGCTGGCTCCCAACTGCTCACCTGCCTGCCTTCCTGAATGCCCATAACTTCTTTTGCCTGCCAGCCTGATCACCCCCTAAGCACCCCCTTTGAGCCTGATTGATGCCTAACTGCTCCCCTGCCACCTATTTGTGGTAAAAATACAACAGACAAAAGTTACATTACTTATCTCAAAAAAAGTTTTAAATAATTGGAGGAAAAGTTAATCCTTTTTTTTTACATACTCAAGATGATGATATTACTTGAAATAAGTTAATTGCAATAGGTGCCATAAAATAAATAAAAGTATCCTTCAATTGTATTTTCCAAAAAGCTCATATTTTATTGGATCTACCAATCTTCTCTTTTTTTGAATAAAAGCAGATGATGGCCATATATCCAGACTGACAAGATGCCTACTTTATGGAAAATCACAGATTTTTCTTTCTATATTCAGCGCCTAGCACAGTGACTGACCCACATATATATTCAATAAAAGAATTGGCTGAAATTGTGAATGAATTGTATATAACAAGGACTAAGCAAAATTTTGTTCTTAGGACATTATACTGGAGCCAGTTTTAAATACAATGGGGTAGAATGGGGGTAGGAATCTTTTTATATACAATTCTAGTGGCCCAGTGCATGAAATTCATGCACATTAAAAGGGAATTAGAGGAAATATTTTAATATCGCTATTTGCCTTTTCTCTATAATAGAAGTGTCAGAGATGAAAAAAAATTAGTAAAAATGTATATGAAAATCTCCCTCCTGTTAGAGTCTGTGGTGCACGGTGGGACCCAGAGTCAAGTTCCTGCCCACCTACACACACCTTGAAATAGCACGAGACCCACCTGGCCAGTTTCACCCCCATGAAGCCTTGCAGGGCAGGGGGCACAGCCTCAGGTCTCCCATCAATCATCAATCTCCACCAGGTGGCGGTCATGGCCTTAGGTCTCCTGGTGCAGCCTCAGGTCCTCCAGCCCAACACCGGGGCGGGGGGCATGACTTCAGGTCTCCAGGCCCTGGCGCTGGGATAGGGGGTACAGCCTCAGGTCCCCTGACCCCAGAACTAGGGTGGGAGGTGTGGCCTCAGGTCTCCTAGCAGGAGGACATGAGGGTGTGATGGTGCGAGGGTGTAATGACCATTTGCATATTAGCTCTTTATTATATAGGATATATATGAGTAAAAATGTATACAAATTTCTTGATGGTAATTTAATACAAGCTTTAAAGACTTAAAAAATGTGCATATACTTTGATCCCACATTCTTATTTCTAGAAATTAATCTCAAAAAATGCATTTAGGATATACATAAAGATTTGCATATGTTAGTTATTAAAGAGCAAAAAACTGGAAATCATCTTCCAAATATATAATAAAAAGTAAATGGTTCAATAAATTGTGACATAATCACACACTGAAATATCTTGCAGATCATAAAAATGATAATTTTTAAGAAAAACTTCCTCATTATATATTTAGTGAAATTTTTTGTTTAAACTGGAATATACAAGGTAATCCCATTTCCTGTGCAAATGTATGCCTGTACATTTCTAAAACAAAAAGTGATACACACTATGTTGTTTTTTATGGTTACCTCTGAATGTTGGATTTCATATTCTTTTTCCTATCTGAATTTTATAATTTTTCCACAGTGAACCTGTATTGCTATTGAAATAAGACAATGCAAGTAAAAAAGTGAAAAACGGATGCTTGAAATGAGATAGTGACAAGGCCACTCCCAACCACCAGAATGACTAGTCGCCCACTGTCAGAATAACCTGAGTGATTGGAACTTCTTTACCAGTACAACCAGAAGTTTTCATCCTCTCAGTTGTTAGATAAAACAGATTAAGAAATCCAGTGATCCAGCTGTCTGCTCCTCATGGCACCCAATCCAGAATGCGATTCTGCTTTATAAAATCCATCCTGAGTCATCAGCACAAACCCAAGCTCTGTAAGAAACTCCTGCCGACACTCAGGGAGGTGCTCTCACAACTACACTTGAAAGCATCCTCAGACACTGTTACACCACCTAAAGAAACCCAACTTCGTAACTGTGGATATGTTCTTGAGGATCTCTACTTGTTTCTAGGCTATAATGTGTAATGGTGATGATGTTGATGGTGGGCGTAGAGGTGGATGTGATGGTGGTGGTGGTGGTGGTTGTGGTGGTCTTGGTGGTCATGGTGGAGGTGGAGGTTGTGGTGTATGTAGCAATGACACAGGTAGTAGTGTGTAGCTGAATGTTATAACCCCAATATTATCTGCACCCCATGAAACCAAAGAGAAATGTTCTTTTACACATGTTACCATCTATACTAATAAAAGCCTAGGTGATCCTCCTGCCCTCTTGTGATGCCTTATATCATCACAAGATAGCCACCACAAGATGGCCAGCAGGGGAAGGCAGTTGTGGGCAATCAGGCTGGCAGGGAAGGGCAGTTGGGGATGAACAGGCCAGCAGGGGAGGGTAGCTGGGGCCAATCAGGCCAGCAGGAGAGCAGTTAGACATCAATCAGGCTGGCAGGAGAATGGTTAGGGGGCAATCAGGCTGGCAGGCAAAAGTATTTAGGGGCAATCAGCAGGCAGGCAGGTTAGTGGTTAGGAGCCAGTGATCTCAGGTTGTGAGAGGGATGTCCCCTGCAGGACCAGTCCTAAACCAGCAGTCGGACATCCCTGGAGGGTCCCAGATTGGAAAGGGTGCAGGCCAGGATGAGGGACACTCCCAGCCCATGCACAAATTTCATGCACTGGGCCTCTAGTCTATATATATATATATATATATATATATATATATATATATATATATATATATATATATGAGCTAATATGCAAAGTGTCTTCTCGGGAATTCAACAGCTTGCTATGACATATGCTGACCACAGGGGTTGGTGCAGAATGAAGGCCCTGACTGGCAGCTGGCAAAGGGCATCCCTAGCCAGCAGCCATAAGGCCAGGATTGGCCCTGATCACCGGCCAAGCCTAGGAATCCTACCTGTGCATGAATTTTGTGCCCTGGGCCTCTAGTAATACTATAATAATTCCTATTACTTCCAGCACTGTGTAGGCAGTATCATAAAGTAAAAAGAAAGTACGTTAGAAAGTACCCATTTGAGTATTGGTTTGGCCACTAGTTTATTTTGTTACTTTAAGCTAATTATTCAACCACTCAGGATTCCATTTAACTCATTTATCAAATAAAGGCATTTACAGAATTAACACCTAAAGTGATTACTACCATTATATATCTTTGTGTGTCTGCTTTTTCCTTGTTTCATAGTCAGAGGCCTAGACAAGATCATATATAGTCTTGGTCCACTACCTGTTTTTATAAATAAAGTTTTATTAGTACATAGCCACATTTATTTACATATTGCGTATGGCCCCTTTCACATTGCAATGATTGGTTGTAACAGAAACTGTATCCCACACAAAACTTAAAATATTTATCAGTGGTCCATTACAGAAAAAAATTTGCTGACCTTTGGTCTAGGCACATGTTAAACAGGAATTTGGCATGTTTAAGACACTTTATTAGCAGGAGGAACATTTCACAAAGTAGAGACTTTAGTGTATTTTGTTCATTATTGTAACCTAGTGCCTATGACAGGGCATAGTATCTAGTAGATACTGAATAAATATGTATTAAATGAATGAGTGCAGGAGAATGAATGAATGAGCCATAACCTCTGCAAGCCTGAGATATTTATTCAACAGTACCCTTCTTGCCATGGCATGTCTTCTATTTGCTGGGGAATTTAAAATATATTTTGATTCAGGGAACTCTATGTATAATACCCATTGTGTTGTCATATAGTTTGCCCAACTACACATAGTTCCAATGGCTTAGCTTGAAGTGAATTTTAGCATGAATTTTAAATACAGTAGCATATAAAATCTGATCCCACTTAGAAAACAAGCATGGATTAATAAAGTAAACTCCCATATTTCTGGAGAAACACTTCCTTTTTTTTTGGGGGGGGGGTTCAGAACATAAAAGAATCAACTAAAAATGAGGAGGAAAGTTGCCAAAAGTTATCTGAGTACTAGAATCTAGTGTTTTCTGATTTCAAAAAGTAAGGTTTGCAGATCTGTCTTTTGTTTTGTGTCAGCTCACAGAACACAAGTCCCCAGCAATGTACCCAAAGTAAAAGACTTAAGTTTACCTATGTAGTTTTGTTTTTTTGTTTTGATATATATAAAAATATTATATATATATATATATATATATACTCTTATACTCTTTCTTATTAGATAAACACAAATGGATATCGTGTTACATATAGGTTTTTACAACTGGAGTATGTAAAAAAAAAGAAAAGGATTAACTTTTCCTCCAAATAGGTTTTGCTTTACCTATTAATTTGTTCATTTGTTTGTTTTGCATGTCAAGGATGGTGTGGATGATAAATGGCTACTGGCTAAAGAGAACAGCCTTTGGAGTCATGGACCTGGTTCAAATTCCCAGTCCTATAAACTTACTAGCTGTACAGCTCTATGCATGTTACTTAACCTTACTACGTCTTAGTTTTCTAATATTTTAATGTGGATAATAAAATTTACTTTATATTACTGTTCAGGGCAATAAATTAGATGACATATTTAAAGGGCCTAACACTTTTCCCTACACACAGTCTATACTCATAAATGACAGAGTTTATTATATCTCTTTTGGTTGTTATATATTTAAGTTGTTATATATTATATATTTATTGTCACTTACATAATTACATTGTAGCATTTATAGAAGGTCTATGAGAACATTGATTGCAAATGAGAAAAACAAAATGTTGTAAAGTATTGTCTCATTTGAGTCCTTCCTACCTCAGAATTTAATTTTAATCTTTTGTAGGGTCAGCAACACCCAAAACATTTTTCCAATTATGAGTCTATTTTTTCACTGAAAAGAAAGTCTGCTGTATTGCCTCACCAATATTCTTCCCTAATAATAAAACCAGAGAGATTTGCTGTTCCTCATTTTCAAAGAAGTCATAAAGGGTCAGCATTACTTCAGGAACTTTCCTAAATAAAGCCACTCGTGCTAGCTGGGCAGAGTGGGTGGTCTGAGCACCGATGGCCGACATCATTAAAGAGTACAGAAAATGTTCTTTTACTTCATTTAAAAGCATACTGTAAAATTCTGAGTGTGTACACAGTACTATCAGCAGATAGCTCTCCTTATCAGTATGATAACCACCAGCATCATCTTGAAATTATGAGCTATTTTATATTGACATTTCATTCAAAATACCTGAGTACCTACTACGGGCATAAGCTTGTATTAACTGCAGTGGTAGATATAAGGATGAATAATGTAAATCTGAAAGGCTGGCTCTTTTTTCCTGTCTGTTTCTACTCCTTGTTCAATACTGGATCCAGCTTGATTGTCACAAATTCCACACAACTTACATTTTGTTTTATATCTGTGCTTTAAATCTATAATAATCTATAATAATAAAAGCATTAGACCAGTTGAAGCTGGTGTGAGGGAAGCTAGTGTCTCTGGTGCATGCTGGCAGCCAGAGGGAAGCAAGATCTCGGGTGCCAGAGGGAAGCTAGTGCCAGCAGCTGGGGAAAGGAAGGCCTACTCTTGCATGAATTTCATACATCAGGCCTCTAGTATGTCTATAAATAGTCTTAGGTGCACCTCTGCAACTATCTCAATGACATTTGGTGATGTTAGTTTATTGATCCGGGTTTCTTAAAAGACATGAGACATAGCCTAAAAAAACTTTAAGCTCTTCTGTGAATTCAGGAAGTATTCTCAACATTTCTTTCTGTGCCAAAATTTTGTTCTTTCTGACTCATTTTATTTGCCAAATTGTTAAGGAGAATTACAGTAATAAGCAATAAAGAAAAATTTGTTATGGATCAAAAGAAATTGTTAGAGCAATACAAAAGCATAGGATTTTTAGAAAAGCAGATGATATGCATTGAGTTTTCCAAGTACAGTGGTACCTCAAGATACTAGTGCCCTAACATACAAGATTTTTGAGATACAAGCCGTCGAGCGAGCGATTTTTGCTTTGAAATACGAGCAACATTTGAGATAGGAGTAATCGCGCGGATCGGCCGGCTGCACACGACCCACCAGTTTACTGAGACTCGAGTGTCTCATAGTTTCCCACGCCTCAAGGTTACGGAACGAATTAAACTTGTATCTCGAGGTACCACTATATCTAAATTTTACCTTGAATTCTGTAGGGATACAAAACTTTCTTCTCCCACACTCCTGAACCCACCAGTAACCTGAACCTGAGAGACATTAATATTGAGCAGATTAAAAATAATGGCATTATTGGACTAAGGATATACCCTTACTTTTTTTTTTTATTCAAAACAGTAAAATTTTATTATCACTAAGGGACTACAAAACTATTCCTCATAATTATGCTTTTAAAGTAGTCAAATCTCAATAGTAACAGAATGTCACAAAAATGAATCTTCATAGACCAGCCCAACATTTTTCTTATTTAAATTTATTTAGTACTTTTCCCTTTATTGCCCTCCCCACACCCTCGTACATGCCCTCATCCATCCCCCTTCCCCCCACCCGCCTTCCCCCATTGCCCTGTATCCACTGGCTATCCCCACACACACATGCATACAAGTCCTTTGATTGACCTCCTATAGGCCCCTCCCAACTTCCCCCGCCTTCCCACTGTAGCACGACAGTCTGTTCATTGCTTCTTTGCCTCTGCGTCTGCTTCCCCCCCTCATCCCCCAGCTGATTCTTGTCTTTAAAAACATTTTTCCCCTGTAGGTTAGAAATAAACCCACCAGAGCAAAAGAAAAATGATTGAGTCCCAATTTCAATGTCCGATAGCTTTGAGACCCAGTTTCAATGTCAAACAGTTCCTTATGTGTACATGTCATCAATGGTATCTGGATACTTGACAAATGGTGGTGATGCTGGTCCAACCCTCTCTGGTTTGGTCCTGGGCATCCTGTAGTGATGCTCAGCTGCTAACTGCTCACATGGCAAGGCGTCATCAGCGTCTTCCATCTGTGGACTGTTTCTCCTCTTGCCTTCGTGTTTGGCTCAGACCTGTCAGTTTCTCTCTGTTGAGGAGTCCACTTGGTCTTAGAGTTGTTTTCTGAAAGTATATAAACATATTCTCGAAGAATAAAATGGGAATCCAAGATGGCCACATAGGTAAACACCTATACTGCTGCCTCGCACAACAATTTGAAAACTACAACTAAAAGACAGAATGGACATCATCCAGAACCACACGAAAGCTGGCTGAGTGGAAGTTCTACAACTAGAAGGAAATAGAGGGGCTCACAGAGACCCAGAGGAGCTGTAAAAAGCTGAGGTACAGAGACGCGCGCGTGGAGAGAGCGGGTGCCGGAGAACCTGACTGGCTTCTGGCAGGAGGGAGACCGAGACTCTCAACAGCATTGAACCCCTTATCCTACAACAGATCTAGCCGAAACTCATATGGGGGGAGTTTGGACTGTAAAAAGGGAGAAGTGCACGGAAATTTAGGGGAGTCGCAAAAGATCAGAAGTCAGGTAGCGCACACGGCACTGCGTGCAGAAGACTGATTGCTGATTGTGCCGCTGGCTTTCACAAGTGGGCAGGAGACAGACCCTCCAAAATGTACCACTTCTAACTTCACTAAACCCCAGTTTCGGGCGAAACCCTGGGGACCCAGACTCATATGGTCCCGGAGCGCAGGGGAGCTGGAGGGGCAGCAATCTAGAGAAACTGCAAGAGCTAGTGCACACAGAGACCGCTCCAGTGATTACCCAGTCATGTGAGACTCAGGGGCCATGGAGGGCAGGGCCTACTGGAAGGCAAAGCAGTCCCTTAAGCCCTGAGACTCTACCCATCCCAAGCTCAACCGAGAGGCTTTTGCAGTTTTGCAAATCTGGTATCATAAGGCTGAATCCAACACAGAAGTTCTCCCGGCATAGTGAAAATGCCGAGACAAGGGAAGGGATCACAAACAAAAGAAATGGAGAAAAACAAACAACTGAAATTAGAGTTCAAAACCATGCTTATAAGGTTTTTTCAAGAATATCCTAGAAAAGTTGGATAAAGTTGGCAAGACCCAAGAGGAGATGAAAAATAATAAACTAGAGATGTAAAAGAATGAACTAGAGAAGGAAAAGGACCAACTAGAAGTTAAACATACACTGACTGAAATAAAAAATATTATACAGAGACCTAACAGCAGACTAGAGGAAGGCAAGAATCAAGTCAAAAAATTTGAAATATAAAGAAGCAGAAAACACTCAACTGGAAAAGCAAGAAGAAAAAAGAACCCAAAAATGTGAACATAATGTAAGGAGCCTCTGGGATGGTTTCAAACATACCAACATCAGAATTGTGAGGGTGCCAAAAGAAGAGAGAGAGCAAGATACTGAAAACCTACTTAAAGAAATAATAACTGAAAACTTCCCACATCTGGTGAAAGAAATAGACTTACAAGTCCAGGAAGCACACAGAACCCCATACATAAGGAAACTAAAGAGGACTACACCAAGACACATCATAATTAAAATACCAAGAGTAAAAGACAAAGAGAGAATATTAAAAGCAGCAAGAGAAAAAGAGTTCATTACCTACAAGGGAGCACCCATACGACTGTCAGCTGATTTCTCAACAGAAATGATGCAGGCCAGAGGGGAGTGGCAAGAAATATTCAACGTGATGAATAGTAAGAACCTTCAACCAAGAATACTCTATCCAGCAAAGCTATCATTCAGAATTGAAGGACAGATAAAAAGCTTCACAGATAAGAAAAAGCTAAAGGAGATCATCAACTCCAAACCAGTATTATATGAAATGCCAAAAGGTACTCTTTTAGAAGAGGAAGAAGAAAAGGTAAAAGATAAAAAATTATGAACAACAAATACATACCTATCAACAAGTGAATCTAAAAATTAAGTGAATTAAAAATCTGATGAACAGAATAAACTGGTGAATATAATAGAATCAGGAGCACAGAAAGGGAGTGGACTGATAATTCTCAGGGGGAAAGGAGTGAGGGGTGTACAGAGAGAGACTGGACAAAAATCATACACCTATGGATGAGGTCAACGGGAAGGAGGTAAGGGTAGAAGGAGGGCTGGGAGCTGTGTGGAGGGGAGCTATGGAGGGGAAAAAAGAGAAACAAATCTAATAATCTGAATAATAAAGATTTAATTTTAAAACAAACAAACATATTCTCGACCAAGAGTTAATAAAGGAATCTTTTCTATAAAATTGACTTGGGGTCCTTTTTATTTTTGCCTACCTGCTTTTCCCTTGGCTTATTTTGACATCATGTATGTTTTTCATGGGTGTGTTGCTATTAGCGTTGTAAATGGAAATTAATTTTCTAAAGTGAAAATTTTATTAATGTAATTTACTTACTGGATATTTTTCCTTACTGCTATTATCCTATTCCCCTCCCCCTTTTTTTGATTAATAGAGAATTTGTTAAAATTTTTTAATGCAATCTTGATACTTTAAATTTTAACTTTTTGTACACAAATATGCCTGTTTTCTGTTTATTACATATTAAGAAATTTTACCATGAGATGAGCTATCAATAGAAATTTTAATTAATACTTTAGAAACAGCTTTTTATCCAGTACACTTAAATTTTCTTGGGTGTTCGCTTATTTCAGTTCTCCAATTTAACTTAATCTGAGAGCTTGATAACTCTTGTATGTCAAATTTAATACTGTACCAATAATCTTAGATCATTCTGTATATATTAGTGGAAAGGTTTATTTGCATTGAGTTACACTGAATATTCCTAGTGCTAAGATGAATTTAGCTATCGGGCAGCTGCTGTTGGCATGTTTCTGTCTGTTATCTGGGTCCTGATCTGAGCTGGGCCACATCTCTGTCTGTTACCTGGGTCCCAATCTGTGCTGAGCATGGGAAGCAAGGTATCCATGCGGGCAGGAGACCACCCTCAGAAGGGGGTGAAGGTTCAGACCCCTGCAAGTTTGGGGGGAGAGGTGAGGGTCTATGCCCCATCTCTGTTGATCCCCAAGTTCTTTCCTGATGGCCTCTCTGCGACTGTGCCTGTCTTAGGTTGTTCCTTCCCTGAGGAATCTTACCCGTCTCTGACTAACCAGTCATCCTCAAGAGTATAGCACAGTGGTTAAATAATCATATACTTTACAAAATGTTCCTTCTGATATTTCCAGTTCCCATCTGCTACCATACATAGTTATTCTAATTCTAGAGGCCCATGGCTGCTGGCACCACCTTTGCTGCAGCCCGGAGTCACCTTTCTGCCTTCCCATGCTGCCTAAAGGCCCCAAGAGGCTGGGATTGGGCAGGATGCCTGCATCATCGCCATGGTAATGATACAAGCATCCCGCTCCAGACCACTTGGCGCCTGTGTATGCAAATTAAGCCATCATCTTTGTTGAGTTAATTTGCATACCCACTTCTGATTGGCTAGTGGGAATCATGAAGGTACAATTTGCAATTTTCTCTTTTATTAGTGTAGATTATTACTATATTTCCTGTGGTTCATTTTTTTTTTGTTAAGGTAGAAGCTATTTGAATCATTTAAATTTAGGCAGCCCATTCCCTGGAATTTACCCTCATTTCAGTCTCATCTTATTGATTCTCTCTTCTCAGTTTGTTTAAGTGGGCCTGGTCTACTTTCTTTTCAAGAGAGTCTTACTCCTTCAGAAAGTGCTTAGACCAGCTACTAATATTTTAAATTCCTAATATTATTGTTGTTATGTCTGGGAGTAGGCAGGTTTTTCTACCTTTCAAATTCTATTAAATCATTAGACCTTAACTTCATCTGTCTTCCACTTTTCATAGTTTATGAACAGCAGAAATATAGAACTTCTTACAACACCTGAACATAACATGTATATTCTGTAACTCCTATGCTTTTACATGATAGTTCTTTGATGTTAGTAGCAACTTCTCTTTCATTTACCTACATGACTATCCAGTAATAATTTTACATCAGGCCTAGACATCATTCTCTGAAATCTTTACCAGCCTTCTTGAGCCAAGTTTCTTTCTCCTCTCTGGTTTCATTACACTGTGCGCATACCACAAACAATGCTCTTCATATTATTTGGAACTATTCCTTTATAAATTTGTCTGATCAGAATGGAATTATTGAAAGCTGGAATAGATATATCTCTATATCCACAATTTTATTAATCCAGACTTTTGACTATACGAGATAGAAATCCAGTTCTAATAGAATAACTACTTAGAAACTGTGTTTCACTCACTGATGGATCCTGGGTTATGTGATCTCAGATTAGGGACCTCAAAGCAAAGCAAAGCTTTCTTCTTAAACATCTACAGACTAATCCTTGTATGAGTCATAGACTCATCTATTAATATATCACTATCCCAAGCACTATGATTAGCTCCATCTAAATACCTATCACTGTGGGCACAGAGAATATTGGTTTTATGACCACCCGTCCATCGGGAACAAAAGATGAGAGAGAGAAATTGTGCAAAGAGAGAGCATGCTGATATTGAGAGAAAGATGAAGTATGATCCTGTGACAGGCAACTGAAAACAAGAGCAACTACAATTTAGTACATATTTGGCACTTGATAGGTGCTAAATAAATATTGAATTGATAAGCACTAGTTGTTCCCCCAAGTTTTAATAATGCTTTCAGGATCTATCAACAGATTTATTAACACATTGCATTTCTAAAAACAATTACCCACAGTAATTCACTCAAATTGCCCATTAAATTATCATACTTCATCAACAAACCTGTTTCTCAAATATTTCCAACTTACAACTTTGGAAATCTAATAGTAATGCCACTTAAAAAATAATTTAGAAACCCTAAAAACAAGCAATAGGCTTCTCACGGTTTAAATGCAGATAAATATACTGCATTAACATATATATTTATGTATACAAATATACACACACTTATATTTATGCACACACCTATATATGCACATATAAAAGGAAGTCATTCTCATATCAGAGCAATAAGTCTTAATGTAGCATCACCAAGCTATAAACTCAATGCAATTTATTTTGCATCTGCCCTACAATTACTTAACAAAAATGTTCTTGTATTTTATTTCATATGCTTATTATACAAGCATTTTGTCAGGCAAAACTCAAGTTTAAAGAACAGGTCCTCCTGATTGGAATATTTGTCTAAAGAAAAGGAAATAATTGAGATAAAAAGAATAATTTAATAATTGATACAGTAACTAGAAGCTTTTATGGTCCTTTGTTGGGATGTTATATTTAGATCAGTTTTTCATGTTTGAAGGACATTATCTTTAGCAATCAAGTTGAATAAACAATTTTAAAAGTGTAATCTTTATGTTTTTGAAAACGAATTAAAGTAAGTCATTTTCTTTAACTTTATTGCTGTAAAAGAAGCTACTAGCCTTATAATATCCTCTCACTTTTAATAAAAATCCTGGATTGCAAATGAATGCAAATAAAAGTATAATCCCTCACAGTAACATTTGACACCCTTTCATTCTCCTCTCAGTACTTCTTATTTTTGCACTTACTCTCAGCAACATCAGAAATTCAGAAAATGTGTAGAGCAGATATTTTGTTCAAACTTGTCAAAAATAAGCAACTGACACAGTTTCATGCAAATAAAGCTATTACTGAATCTGCAGGAGCCAAATGAACTATACAAGGTGTTAATTAATTTTGCAATTCTAACATTTCAGTCATCATTTTCTTGAAAGTGGACACCTACATGAAGAAAAGAAATGTAGCCACATGTAGCTATTAGGTACAAAAATATCCTTAATATACAAATGCAAAACTTTTTTGGATAGCATTTATATTTTCCATTAGCATCTGGCTCCTTTTTCAATAAAGTTCTGTATTTGTGGCAGCCTTTCTTTCAGAAATGTGAAGGCTTCCTTGCCGTGAGCATTTCAAATGCTCAAAATACCAACTGTGAGTCAAATGATTTATAAGGTCATCACTCTAGAAAAACTATGTATATTGAATTTCCAAGTAGCCAAACAGAAAAAAAATATGTAAGGTGAGGGGTTGGGGTGTGTGTGTGTGTGTGTGTGTGTGTGTGTGTGTGTGTGTATGAGTGTGTGTGTGCAACTACACACACACACACACACCTGGAAAAGTAGCTTCTAGAATAGATAGTGAAGAAAAGTAGTAATACATGATAGAAGAGAAATCTATATAATAAAAGTTTAAGAGACAACGGAATGACAGTAATGACTGGTTGCTATGATGCACACTGACCACCAGGGGGCAGACGTTCAATACAGGAGCTTCTCTCTGATGGTCAGTGCACTCCCACCCCCACCGGGGGAAGCATTGCTCAGCCAGAAGCTGGGCTCATGGCTGGCAAGTGCAGAGGCCGTGGCAGGAGCCTCTTCTGCCTCCGAGGCAGTCCTAAGGAGCAGCTAGCCAAGACGTAAGGAGTGAGGGGTCCAGGACAGAGAGAAGGTGAAGGCCAGGATGAGGGAAACAGCACCCCCCATGCACAAATTTTGTGCACTGGCCTCTAGTGTAGAATATAAAAGTGGAATCTCAGTTTCTTAACATTCCTTTAGCTTTCCATAGTATACAGCAACTGTTTTTTATATAGTAGGTACTCAATAACAATTTGAATTAATTTGATAATATAAGTAGATTTGGGTCAGTGTATACAGTAAAATACACATAACTTATGTCAACTTTATACTCAACAATACTGCAAACTAACATATGCTATCTATATATATTATTGATTTTTTTATAGAGAAGAAAGGAGAAGGATAGAGAGCTAGAAATATCGATGAGAAAGAAACATTGATCAGCTGTCTCTTGCACACCTCCTACTGGGGATGTGCCCACAGCCAAGGTACATGCCCCTGACCAGAATCGAACCTGGGACCTTTCAGTTCTCAGGCGACACTCTATCCACTGAGCACTAACATTTATTTAGTGCTTACTATCAGCCACACAATGGGATAAATGTTTTATATAATCAATCTTATCCCAACTTTAAAGCCATCTCCTAAGATAGTTACTATTTCTGTGCTAATTCACAGATGAGGGAAGGTGAACACAAAGTTCTGAGGAACTCTCACTTGCTATGCCTTCCTCCTGGAACCTCTTTCCCTAGTCCTCACATGGCTGGCTCCTTCTCCTCTGTCTAGTCTCAGTTTAAATGTCACCTCCTCACAAAGCTTTCATTCATCGTCCTTGCCCCACATGGTTACACTCCATCCTATTTCCCTCATAGCACTTTCCTAACATGTTATCATTGGGTATATTTATTTATTCATTCATGATTTATCACCCCATTAGCATGGCCATTCCAAGCAGGTGGGCGATGACAAGAGGAAATGGCATTATATATACAAGTAATGAATTAATAAGTGTTTCAGATGTCACAGAACTAATTAAAGTGGAGAAGGAATTCCAACACATACGTGATTCCAGATCTGAGTTGTGTTATTTCCAGCAATGCTAGCAATTATTTGTTCATTTTTTTTTATTGAGTTCCTACCACATTCCAATCAATTTTATGAGCAATGAGAAAGTAATGGTGAGCTAAGTGGAAAAAGAACTTACAACATAATGGGTATAAAAAAATGAGCAAACAGTTACTGAGTACTAAGTGCTATTATCAGGGGAGTACATGAGAACCATGGGTCCAAATATTTTGAAAACAGGAAGTAGGTGAGAGGTGTTTCCTAGAAGACATAATCCTAATATATAAAAACTCTGGATCCATCACATCCAACAATGACTGGAGACTGGACCTAACACCCATGCTGTGCAAGCAGCAGGCTCTGGTGGGTGGGGACTTGTGACAGTGGAGACGGAGACAGGGGAGGCAGCGCCAGCACTCACACTCACTCACAAATGCACACAAACACAGACACACACAGTGCCCACCAGCTCACAGTCTTTTCTCCCTTTCTTTCCCTCCTTTCCAGCTCGTTCTCAGAGCCTCTCTCAGAATGAGGAAATAAAAGACTGGGCCTTAAGAGGCCTGGATGGAAGGGAGGGCAGACAGAGGATGGATGGCCCTCACTGGCCCATCCCCTCCCAGCCAGGAAAGAGAAACAGGGAGACAGGGAGGCAGGGAGGCCTAGAGGACTGCTGAGAAAAATAAAGAGAGACAGAGACTGGGTGAGATAAGGCCAGCAGGGGAGGGCAGTTAGGGGCAACCAGGCTGGCAAGAAAGGAGAGTTGGGGGTAAGATCAGGCCAACAGGGGAGGACAGTCAGAGGTGATCAGGTAGGTAGAGGCAGCTGGGGACGAGATCAGGCCAGTAGGGGAGAGCAGTTGGAGGCAGTTAGGGGTGATCAGGCAGGCAGCGAGATTAGAGGCAATCAGACTGGCAGGCAGAGGGGTTAGGAGCAATGAGGCAGGCAGGCAGAGTAAGTTAGGGGTGATCAGATAGGCAGGCAGGTGAGTGGTTAGGAGCCAGCAGTCCCAGATTGCAAGAGGGATGCCTGACTGCCAGTTTAGGCCCGATCCATGTGGGAGTTGGACATCCTCCAAGGGGTCCCCAATTGGAGAGGGTGCAGGCTGGGCTGAGGGAACTCCCCCCACCTTCCCACCATGCATGAATTTTGTACACAGGGCCACTAGTGTCTAATAAATAAGTAAAAGGTAAGTAGAAGTCAACCACTTAAAGGCACAGCTAGTAGTGGCATGAAAGAGAAAATAATGGAAGAATTTTCTAAGCAGACAGAATGACATGGGCTGAGACTTAGCATTGCCAAGGCAAGGAATGGCAAAAAATAAAGACAGTAAGCAAGGGCCAGGTCACAAAGGGTGTTGTAAATGAATTAGGTAATTGGGAATTTAGGCTAAGAAAAATTGGACACTGTTGAAAGAGAGTGACATAATTATATTGTAATGGCTTTAAGGGATAGAGCAACTTAGATAACATGGAGATTGGAATAGTGAAACCTATTGCACTAGCCTTGTTTAGAAATAGTAGTGGACTAAAATTGGGAAATAGTAGAAGAGACAGGAAAAAATATGCACACTGAAGAAAGGTAATAGGGATATTTAGGAGTGAGAATCAACAGGACTTGATTGATTTTTATATAGAAGGAATGAGGAGGAAAGAAAAGAGTAAAGATAGATTTAGGTTTATGGCTTGCGCAACCATATGTCAATACTGAGATAGGGAAAACAGCAAGAACACTAAGTACCACCAGGCTATGGAATGGCAATCTGGAAATAGCATTGTGGGAGGAAATGGGTGCAGGAGGAACACATTGAGTTTGAGACCTGTCTTAGACTTCCAAATTGAGAGATATAATATGCTAGAGTTCTGAACTAGTGCAGTAGATTTTGTTTTCAATAGTATCTAGATGCTACTGAAGATATACAGGTGATGTGATGGTCCAAGGAAGGCATGTAGAATGTGATGGCCTAAAGAATAATATTCAAAGGAAGTTGGGAAAATTCAGAGCTTTAAAAGAAACTAAGGAGAGCCATGCAGAGGACAGGAGAAAACCAGAAAGTGCCACAGATACTCAAGAGAAAGAGATGGAGATGGTGAGAGAGAGAGAAAAGATTCTAGAATAAAGAAAGTCTAACAAACCTGAAGGAGTTGTAAAATATATGTAAAATATTTGTGTAAAATATATGTGGACTATTCTGACAGAAATAAGGCAAAGGCAAAAAGTCATTGACATTCTAGGACTGCCTGGCTAGTGAGTTGGAGCCAGCTTAATGAGAGGACATAGGATAGAGATGTTAACTGTGATTCTAGTGCTAACAATTTTACTGAACGGAATCTGGGTATTCATGGATGATAATAATGCAGAACCTAGAGAGTATGACCAGAAGCATGAGCCTTGCAGGGCAGGAGTATTTTATTTGGGTAGAGAAGTAATGGTGTGCACAGTAATGTTCAATAAAGATTAGCAAATCAACCCCACCCCCACCCCCGCCAACCTAGAAACACTCAGTTGGCCTTGAAAAGATATTTCTGACATGTGGAACTACACAGGGCCCTCTTTTATCATAAGACATAATTATTCAACTTCAGAAGTTGTATAATGTTCTGAAAACATTTTATATATTTTTATATCAGGAAAAAATATATGTGCTTGCTGCTTACAATATTTCATAAAAAATTCCCATAATCTCATTGCTCCAAATAAGAATAATTATTAATGGATGTACTCACTTTCAATCATCTAGATTTTAAGAAAGAATATAATTACTTCCATAAGTTAGAGCTTCCGTAAAAGCTCTAACTTATGGAAGTAATTATAAAAAACAAATATCTCTTTTAACTGATTTCTCTTAGAAACCTGAATGTATGTCTTACTGCTTTCCAAAACACCCAATTCATGACTTAGATAATGGCAAATGAAAGGATAGTTCCTCTGGTCTTGGCAGGTTTCCTTAAACATATTCTGATGCTGAAAATGGGATTCATTATAGCCTTTTAATCCAGTGAGTGGGGATGCATCTCGGAAATGATAAAGATCTCAGCTTTCTAACCTTTCACAAAGATTTATTCATCTTGTCTGGAACTAGCACCTATTCATCTTTCAATCAAAATCTTTAAAAGAGAATTTTATATTTCAACCTTAGATCTTAGATATTATTAATTGTTTTAAATTATCTGTTTAGGAATGGCCTTTTCCATGTAACTCTTTATCAGCTTGATCTCTATCAACACAATTTTTTTAACTAAATTAGCTTCTTTCAAGTTTGCATGAGATAAAGAACTTCAAGGTCACAAATTTTTCTTCAGAATGTCAGGTAAAAGCAGAAAATTAACTCACATACATTAAAACAAAGTTTATAGTTATAATTGATCACATGAGTTGAGTTACTTTTTCTACCACCCTCCCTTGGCAAAGAAGATAGGCAATTGGATTGAGCAGGCCAGAATCAGAAAGAAATAAGCTCTAACACCTCAAATCAACCTTCTCTACAGTTCTTAGCAAAAGGAGCCCCATAGCTTAACAGAGGAGCCTTTGTTTGAATAAAGACTTTGCTTTCTACACATCTCTAAAATCCCTCATGGTCAAATAATCTTAGGCACAATGGTGACTCCATATTCTAGTCTGAGCCTAATTTGGGGGGTGGGGTGTTAAAACAAGCATGGATATTCTAGGATTCCAAGAGGCTTAGAGACCAGCCAGACAGTTATTCTGCCATCAATCCTGATTGCCTACCTCTAACTCCGTCTGCACCCGCACCTCTTGGTTGGTCCCCCATTTCATGTGGCCATGTGCCCAGTCGCAGCTCCCTGATCTCCCAGCTTCTCTTCTGTTTAGAGGTGCCCACAGAATACAGCTCAAGCCAAAGAGGCAGAAATAAAAGTTGCCTTGAGAAAACTGGTGACTATCTGCTTTCCTGGTGAGAAGAGATAAAGGTGATTGGCTGCTCTTCCTCTGCTTATGTCAAGGTGAACATTAAATCTGGCCCAGAGAAGCCATCTTGTGGTCAAGAGATAGCAATTAGAGAAGGAAAATCAACATAGTCAGATGGCAGAGCAGAAGAGGAAGAGCATCCTGGTCTCTGAGGATAATTGAATGACTGAACTGATATCAGAAAAATCCACCGACACTGGATATTTTTTATGACAATAAATGCCTACTAATGTAGGTCTTTTAGGTAGATTTTAGAAAATCTTGGATTTATATTTGGAGTTAAACGCATTCACAGATTGCACACCTTTTTTTAGTTTTCTCATGTTGATTTTAGCATTCTACTTGTTAGATTTTTTTTTCTATTTTTTTTTCAACTATCTAAGTGGATAGTTGACCTTTCCCCACTCAACAACCTTTGGAAAGAGGCACTGAGGACAGATGCGTCCAGTGTTAAGGGCTATTTATGCCCTTTCCTCTTCCAAGGCATAAATTGTTGAAGGTGGTGAGTGGAGTCACAATTCCCTATGTCATTTGATGTGGGTTTACTGGTCGGGTCCCACATTAAACAGTCAGCTAGAACAATTTGGGGAAAGCAAGTACTGGCAGGAACTTTGAAAACATTTTCCATTCAATAAACATTCCATTCCATTTGAATTGAGATAAATAAACTTGTCACACCATTGAAAACATTCCATTCTATTTGCAATCATGTAAAACATATATTTTAGGGCAAGCTGCACACAAATATTGCTGTAGCTTATTAAAAACAATAATTAACAGAAACATTATAATTTTTTTTCCAAGAGAGAAGAAAAATCATTAAGGGGCCAAATGAGAGAGCGCCTTATCTTTGAGGGAATTGATTTCATTAAGGCAAAGGTAAAAAGCAATGTTCATAGGTTCCAGAGATCCTGTGGACAGTGCAGAGCACAGGAGCAATGAAGGAAAATTGTAATAGGAGAGAGCACCATGGGGCAGATGCCTCTAACTTAGGTTAGAGCGCAAGGCAGCTGATCGATGAGACCAGGAAGCCATGTGAGGTCCTAGGACACTGAGACCCTGTAGATTCTGGGACATGGACGGTGGGCCTTCTCCTACTCTGTAAGACTGATAATGAAAGTCCTCTGAAAATGTTTTAAATGGAATCTGATCTTTTCTCAAGTGTCCCAGTGCCTAGTAAACATGCAATCACTCTGGTAAACTGAAATGAGCTTTCTTTAGAGACAATGCTTTTCAAGTACAATTTTTTATATTGCACACCGATGATGCCTTTTTTAGGGTGAAACAGTTTTATAAATACTATGTTCCAGTATTGTTTTCTCCACCCAGGTAGTGCCTAGGATAGCATGTCTGCTGTGAGAATGCAAAGTGTCTTCAGCCAGATACGTATTTTCAGTATTTTCAGTATTTAACTTAATCTATTTTATAACATTTGCTAGGCTTTTAACTATCTAAAACCAAAGAATAAAATAGAAGTGAACATGATCCCACCATGTAGACAATTCAAGTAGTAGACAAGACTACAAAATAAAATTATAATCTTTCCTCTTTCTCCCAGAGGTCTCTTATCAATGGAGGCATTGTTTGTTAACAGCTTACTGAGTTTGTGTCCATATCATCCTTATTCCAGAAAGAAAGAAAAAAAGTACTCTAGTTAAGTTCTTTAGTTTGAACTAAAGATGGCAGTTACTCATCAGCTTCTTAAAAATCTGTGCAACCTCGCCGAGACCAGTTTGGCTCAGTCCAGGTAGGCCTGCAGACTGAAAAGTCCCGGGTTCGATTCCGGTCAGGGACATGTACCTTGCTTTCGGGCACATCTCCAGTGTGGGGTGTGCAAGAGGTGGCTGATCGATGTCTCTCTCTCATTGATGTTTCTGACTTTCTATCCCTCTTCCTTCCTCTCTGTGAAAAATCAATAAAATATATTAAAAAAATAAATAAATCTGTGCAACCTCAATGAATAACTCCAAATATGATCATTCCAAGGCCTCATTGGATAATATAACAATCCCAAATTATCCACGTCCTTGAAAATTTGGTTAAAGTTATATTTTTTGGAAGAAGTAAAATGTATTGCATTCTGGCATATGTTGATTGCTATGTTTACATCAAGTAAGACATCAAATAACCACAGATTTGAACGTATTTATTGCCTTAATCATTTACTAAGTCATCTTTATTTGGTTACTTTGTAATCTCATAAGTGATCAATATTTTATTTCATGTACCTTATTTTTATTAAAATATGTTTAATATTTTATTGTTTTGGGTTCTATCCTCCAAAGGTTAATTGAGAAACATATTTTCTGACTTATTGTTGAGAGAGGCCTGACTTTGCCTAAGCAAGGGATAACTACCCTTTTTTCTGATAAAAAGAATTGTGTCACCATCTATATTTTCTCATATTCCAAGAAACTGAGAGTTAAATTTAAAAGGCATTTACAACCTGATAAATCCTTCTTACTTGCATATGCATGTTTTTTTCTCTTGACTTAACTTTATACTTTTGTCTTATGTTTTCTTTAGATTCACCTTTTTTTGTTTCTTCACTAACATTATTTTATTTGTTTTCTTTTTTAAGAAACTAAGCAATTGCCTTTGTAGCATTTTTTGAAATTAATGAATTAATATATTTAAAGCTATAATAATAGTGCCTGACATAGCAATTCCTATATGTTAGCTATTATTTTTTTTCAATTATAGCTTATATTCATTACAAACAATTCCTCCATAAAATATGTAAATAAATAAAAAATAAAGCTATAAATTATATAGGTAAGGAGACACAGATAAATGACAAAAATATTGTTTTCCCACTGAAGTCTATTCTGTTTTCTGTTTTCTTTCTTCCATCTGCCAATTCCCCACCTTCTCACTGAAATGGAAACCAACTAAAAATCGCCAAACTGAGGAAATAAAAATTTCCTCTACATGAGTTTCCCTGCTCAGAGTATATTCATTTTACGGTTAAAAATAAATACCCACCCCAAGAGGGCATAGTTTCTGGATAAAGCCAAGAAGAAACTTTTGTCAAATTTACAGAAGTAATTAGGTCAGCCAAAGGGTTAACAAAATGAACTTTAAGGTGGGATGCTGAAGCCCAGCTGAGGAAGCCAGAGTACAGCTCCTGCCAGATGTACAGGGATCATGAAGATGGTGGGGGGCTCAGGGGCTCAGGTCAGGACTGAGTCCAGCTGGCAGGGAGAAAAGAAACCCCAGGCAGTGTGATTGGGTAACTGGAAACAAAGAAGGAGTACTAGATCTAGAAAAATATATCAGGGGGAAAATGTAATTAATTATTAAATGATCATAGCCAAAATTAATTCATTTAAAAGGCTTTGAGTTAGAAGCCAATCCCTAATCTTATAAAGTAGCATAGCCTAGTGAAAAGGTAGAATGGGTTTGTTTTCCTATTCTGCCACTTACTAGATGAGTGACATTGAATTTGTCTTAACCTCATTGATCTCATTTTCTTATTTATAAAAAGTGTAAATAATTAGAATAATACATATATCACAGGTTAAATAGAATTGTATTTATAATCCTATATAATAAAAAGCCTAATATGCTACGTGTCCAGTCATCTGGTCATCCATTCAACCAATCAAAGCATAATAACCGCTCAACCACTCACTATGATGCGCACTGACCACAAGGGGGCAGATGCCCTGAATGGTAAGTTAGTTTGCTGCTGGAGTCCGACTGATTTGGACTGAGCAAGATAGGCTAGACACTCCCTGGAACACTTCCACGGTCCCCCCTCAGTTGGCCAATCTCCCACATCCTCCCCTGGCCCCCTTCATGTACTGGTGAGGTCCCTCAACCTGGCCTGCACCCTCTCTCAATCTGGGTTGAGTACCCTCCCCCGCTCCAACAAGTGCATGATTTCGTGTATCAGGCCTCTAGTATCATGTATAGATGATAGATAGATGATAGATAGATAGATAGATAGATAGATAGATAGATAGATATGATGCCCCATAAAATGAATATACATACTTTGAATAATTATAGAGGCAGTGTTTTCAAAATTGAGCTAGCAGCTGTTAAAGTGTGTATGAATTTTTGGGATACCCAGTATAGTATATGTATGTATATGTGTATATGTATAATTATTTTTCTTCCTCTTACATCCAGGAGTATTAATTGACTTGGACTTGCAATAGAAAATTAGAAAAGCTTGCTTTAAACTCGAATAAGATAGTAGAAATGAGAACACATGTAGATATATTTTAATCTACTGTCTGTATTTTAGAATTATTTTACTGGCCATTCTACAATTGCTTTTGTTAATAAATGTCTATTCAGCTTACATTAACTATATTAAAATTCATTAAGTATCCCTGACAAAAAAAACTCTATTATTCTTATGCTGGTAAAAAATAGAGAAGGAAAACTTGTGCTTGATATAAATGAACAGAATAACTATCTTCCAAAATATTTTCTTCTGATAGTGTCCAAATTTTCCCCTCACAAAATTTACATAGACTTATCCCAACTATCAGGTTTGGATTCTATGAGGTTGACATGAAGGCAAAAGGATTACAAAGACCCAAGGAAAGCAAAACCAAAATAGTGTGGAAAGGGTTGAAAGTGAATACAGAATCCGATAGTGTGGAAATGATTGCAAATGAATACAGGGCTCAAGACAAGTATTAAAGACAAGGGTAAGAGCTAGATATCTCAGAAAAATATAAATTTTGATGGATCTGAAAAAGTATGTTCATTGATCTGCTACACTCATGATTGTTACAATTTGCTTTTATGTCTAGGTATATCTTGTGGTGAGTAGGTGTTGATTTAGCTAAAATAGCATCAAAATAAAAAGATATAAAATAAATGTCACAGACAAATATGCTTTTATAAATGAAAATTCAATATATATAGTTTTGAAGTTTCATTTTCTCCTAAAAGTAGCTAGGACTTCTGAGAAAAATGTCTGATTCCAGGCCTGGGAAAGAAATATATAAGATAAACATAGAACACATTGTTATACCTAAAATTAGGGAAGCTATAAAAGACTATTGGGGTAAATCAAAAGAACTCAGGAGTATGCTCAATTGGCAGCAGATATGAAAATATGACTATCCATAAGGATATTAAAAATTGTGATGAATTAACATACATCTAATATATATAAATGCATGAATTCATAATGATTTTTTTAAAGAAAGAAAGTCTCATATTCCTTCTGGATAATGCTAGGAAACAATCTCATCGTTTCAGAAAGTGGCAAATAAAGGAGGGAAATCAAGCATTATCATGGAAATCTTTCTCTTTGTGAAACCAAAAGTACATAGAGGGAATTTTTTTGTTTACAAAGTCATTTTAGCTAAAACATGAAGAAGGAACAATAAAATACCATTCTATTCCAACCATTATGAATTGATGGATTTAGGCCATGACAACCAATGGCCAGTAACATCACAAAAAATTATACAATCAGTCATTGTGTTACATCCTGATAGAAGTACATCAGTCCACCTATGAAGTAGCCTTGCCAGAAAACCAAACCTGAATCTGGCCTGTAGAGTTAATGTCTAATTTAGCAAAAGTACAAATGGAAAAGTCATGTTTTAAATACACCATAGGAATGCAATCCACAAATCCAAACTTTACTTTACTTCAGCAAATAAATTAGTAGAAATAAAGGTGTGAGAAAGAAACCACATGTTAAAAAACACAAAATACGACAATTCAATTTATGAAACAATTTATTTCAATTTGATTGAAGCAAACTATAAAAAAATAAGATAAAGAAATTAGAACATTGATTATCACCTCATGGTTTTAAGAAAAATTTTAGTTGTTGTCATGATATTATATTATTTTTTTTTGCAAAGGAGAGCTTATCCTTTAGAAATGTATACTGAAATGTTTATATAAAATATGCTGCTTGGAACTGTTTGAAAACACTCCAGAGGAAAGGGGGAAGTGGTTAGAAGTATAGATAGAATTAGATTGGTCATGATTTCAGAATGGTTGAAATTGAATGATGGCTATAGGAGAGTTGATAATATTATACTAGTTTTGCAAATGCTAGAAATTTCTGAGATGAAAAATTAAAATAAAAAAGAACATGCATAAAATATTATGTTAAAGGAACTACAGATCAAAAAAAATTGAAAATTAAACTCTTGAAAATAGTTTTTTTTCTGTAATATATTATCTGTGTAATTATTTCTTATCCAGAAGGTACCTTTTAGAACTTAGACTGACAGAACTGGATACAATATATTTTTAAAAATTAATTTATATATATAATATAATAAGTTTTTAGCATTTATTCTAGTTTCCTACATATTCAATTTTTTAAAACTTTCAGTTCACAATTAGTGGGATATTAGAAGATATAATCAAAAGACTTCACAGTGACACTGATCTAAGGGTATTGGCCCATCTGTAAAAAGAACTAAATTACCAGTAAGTGAAAGAAACACCTAAATTATTTTGCCAGCACATTACTAGAAGAAAAAAAAAAGGAGAGATGTGAGGATAATCAGGGATAATGGCAAGAAACCAAGAATTCTGAGGAGTGGATGTGAAAGGGGGTCTGAGATAAAGCTGAAAGAACTTGAGTAATCTACATAGATCATACAATGAAGCTAAGAATAGGGATTGTGTGTGTAATAGCGTGAGGTTAATTAAAAGGAGGGAAATTATTTTAAAAGAGCATACTGAGTTCAAAATTCAAAGCAAAACTGAAGAAAGTAGAACTGATGAGTTTATATGTTAGGCGGCTCTTTAGATTCTACTTCGTTGCCATTTTAGGAGGAAAAAATCTGAGGGGAAAAAAAATCAAATGTTAAGATATTAAAAATTTTATAAGTCAAGGAAAAGAAAAATGCCAGGCTGTCCTGCTAATAGAAAGGTTTGAAGTCTTCATCATTCAGACAGTACCTGTTTCCGCTCTCTTGGAGCTGGGGTGGGTGAAAGGGCCAAAATGCCACTGTGTGAATGACTATATGACCCCTCTGCAATCAGGACACATTTCAAAAACTTCTTGGTCCTTCTACAGTAACATAGAATCCACCAGTGGAGGATAATAAATCTACCAAACATAATCCAATCACCTTCTGAACCTTCAAATTGCATGTTGCAGTTAATAGAAGTATTGATTCAATTGTTAGAGTTATTATGCAATTTTTCATTGAACAGAAACCTGGATGGTGAGAAGTCTAAAGCTCAGCAAAAATGGATAATGTGCATTTTGTCTTGATTGTGCAATGATATAGGGAAAACCTCATCTTGCTGCACACACACACACACAGACACTCACTGGCTCAGACTTATTTGCATCATATTAGTTCTAGATTTGAAGGCCACACAGTTTAGTGGCAAAGAATACAACCTGTGCATTCAGACAAACCTCCATTCCTATCTTAACTCTTCAACCATTAGCTGTATTATTACAGTCATAATAGTCTCACCTACTCTGTAGGATTAAATAAGATAACAACCAACTCCATTTATTCTGCTGATTAATTTAAGGATTAAAGAAAATGACAATTACAAAGTACTTAGCCTAGATCCTGGCACACAATGCTTTGTGGCTCTTCGCAGACTGGCTGTTTTCGCAGAAAGTGCCTTAGATCAGACTCAGAAACATGGTAAAAGGTGACTGGGAAATTCTGAAGAAGAGCAGCGACTGAAGCCAATATTTTATATCTCAGCAACCTCCAATATCTTTATCTTTTTATTTTTATTATATTTGTATTTATTTATTTTTTTAAATATATTTTTATTGAGTTTTTACAGAGAGGAAGGGAGAGGGATAGAGAATCAGAAACATCGATGAGAGAGAGACATCGATCAGCTGCCTCCTGCACACCCCTTACTGGGAATGTGCCCGCAACCAAGGTACATGCCCTTGATCGGAATCGAACCTGGGATCTTTCAGTCTGCAGGCCGACGTTCTATCCACTGGGCCAAACTGGTCTCGGCCAATATTCTTATCTTGATGACATCAAGAATGCTGAGTATAGAGATCTCACTAGAGATAATATTAGCCACATGTTTGGGGAAAGGAGAAATTTGTCTATATGGCATGATTTGGGACTAACTAAACTGTTCTGTCAATCAGCCTTCTTGCCTGAAATTCTCTCATTGAAGACAAATTCCTTTGGGAAAGGATCATGGTGGAGTTAGACAGAGATAATAAAAATAATAATGAAACATAAATAGGGGTGTTATCTCCCCCAAAACCATTAAAAG
Source organism: Lasiurus cinereus (assembly GCA_011751065.1). Lineage (NCBI taxonomy): Eukaryota > Metazoa > Chordata > Mammalia > Chiroptera > Vespertilionidae > Lasiurus > Lasiurus cinereus. The sequence goes on along the minus strand of JAAGEH010002360.1, from coordinate 30,937 downwards.
AATTAAAGTCAAAAGAAGGCACCCTGTAGGGAAATTGTGACAGCTAGTTAAGTGGACCAAAAGATTCAAGGGTGCCTTCAATGAAAGACACCACATTGTCTAGAACATACTCAAGGTTCAGTTATGCCAAGCTTGTGCCCTTCATTTTCTTTAGCTATCTCGTAATCCTGTGCAGATAGGCATTGACTTGAGAAAACTGATAATAATCCAAATAATTCAGTTATAGGCTTCAATTAACTTTCCCACTGTCACTGTTGAAGAAGCCAATTTTGTTTCTACTGAGAAAATTTAAATTAGCCTTTCTGATGAGTTTATATGTTAGGAGGCTCTTTAAATTCTACTTTGTACTGATTAGTTTTAACATCTTTTCCAGTTCCTTTACTGAGTTGAATAAAATGTTTGACATGAATTCATTTTGTATCTGTATGCGAGTCATGATTGTATCCTCTTTCAACATTTAGCCTTTAACAGCACACAATCCAAGTGAAACATCTCTACTGTGGTCTTTACAATTCCTTCCTCTTCAGCTAAGTGAAGACTGAGACTCTAGCTAGAGTCATTTGGACTTAAAAGTAAGAAATTTTCTGTAACACAAAGCTAGCCCTGGCCAGGGTGCTCAGAGTTTAGAAAATTGAACCAAGCACCAAAGGACCTTGGGTTCAATTCCCCATCAAAGGCAGGTACCTGGGTGATCCCCAGTAACTAATCAATGTGTCTCTCACACATCATATTCTCTCTCTCTCTCTCTCTCTCTCTCTCTCTCTCTCTCTCTCTCTCTGTGTGTGTGTGTGTGTGTGCGCGCGCACGCGTGCGTGTATGTATGTGTCTTTCCCTTCCAATCTCTAAAAAAAGCAATGGAAAAAATATTCTCAGGTGAGGATTAAAACAAAACAAAACAAACCTAATGCATTGATACAGATTTAAACTGTATTGATATAGGTTGTCCCAAAAAATATATGCACACTTTGAATATTGAATAATTATAAAATGTATGCACCCTTTGAATAATTATATATGTTCTAGATTCACTTGTATTAGCAAATAATGAAAGAAAACTGATAACACAACAAATGTTGAAAGAGAAAATAATTAAAAAATAAAACTGTGGTGGTAATTGTTGCTGGAGAGGAAGGAGAAGCTGTTTCAAAAAAAAAAAAAAAAGAACAACTACAACAACCAAGGCTTCTGTCCTCCACAGTTCAGTGGTTCAGAGAGGTGGTTAGCAGCCCTGAAGAAAATAAAATCCCAGGGTTTAGTCAGGCTACCTGCAGACATTTACAAAGCATTATTTAAACAGACAGCTGGCTCTTGTGCTACTTAGCTGCTGTTTATTCCCAGAATCTTCCTGCTCTGGCCAGGCCCCCATATGATCCAAACAGTGCTCACTCATAATCATTCTCTAGGAACCTCCACAGCGGAGAGCTGGAAATAAGAGTCTCGGTTGAATAGCATTCTCCAGATTTGACAAATGCCCTTTTGTGTCTATCTGAACACCATTCTCAGACACTAAATTGTGTTAAAGTGTCTTGACAAAGCTTCCGAGCACATGGGTGCTTTTTCTTTTCTTTCTTTTTACACCAGGGTGAAGAGGAGGACAAGGGGTAGGGAGCTGTGATGGGGTGCCACAGGTCCCTCTGTGAGACTTAGAATGCTTCCCAAATAGAAAAGAAATAAACATCACTGAAAACAGGATTTCTAAAGCCATTGTGCTCATTAAAAGACATACAAAGAACCATAAGGGAAAAATAACAAACCAGCATTCAATTCATTTTTAAATCCCTCTGAGCGATTAAAATAATGAAAAGAAAGCCCAATCACATCTTTAAATACAGAATATATCCCATATCTCTGGTGTCTGATTTTCCCTAAATTTGGGCTACCTGGGAGCCTGACTCTCCTACAGCCTTCAAAGTCAAGGCTGTGGCCATGCAAGAAGGTGAGACTGTTGGGAAAAGTCCCTGCCAACAACCAAAGCCCTTTGGTGAAGACCAGTGTAAGAAAGCCACTGTGCAGAATCCGGCCTTATCTTGACATCCCTATGCACGATTCTTAACATCAACAGGATTCCATTAGTATAAACATTAAATGGCATGCTTTCTTAAAACTGTAACATCATATTTGAATTTCAGACAATGTGGTACAATAACACTGAGAGGAAAAATAAAATCTATTTGATATTTCTTTAGAATATATGTGGAATATCAGCATGATATAATTTTTTGACATTTTTTCTTTTTTTAACTTAAATTTATTAGGGTAACATCCTACATAATAAAAGCCTAATATGCTAAGTATCCCATCATCTGGTTGTCCATTCAAACAATCAAAACATAATATGCTAATGATATGCTAAGGCCGCTCAACTACTCACTATGATGTGCACTACCTTTGTGGGGCAGACAGTCGATTGGTCGACCAGCTGCTATGACATGCATTGACCACCAGGGGGCAGGTGCTCCAATTGGTAGGTTAGCTTGCTGCTGGGGTCCAGAAAATCAGGACTGTGCAAGACAGGCAGGACACGTCCTAGAGCCCTCCCTCAGTTCCTCCCCAACTAGCCAACCTCCTGTATCCCTCCTCAGCCCTGATTGTGCACTGGTTGGGTCCCTGGACCTGGCCTGCACCCTCTCACAATCTGGGGCCCCTCGGGAGATGTGGGAGAGCCAGTTTCAGCCTGATCCCACAGACCAGGCCGAGGGACCTCACTGATGCATGAATTCATGCACTAGGCCTCTAGTTGGTTAATAACACTGTATAAGTTTTAGGTGTACAATTTTATATTTCATCTTCTGTATATCCCATTATCCCACTGTGTGCTCACCACCCAAAGTCTAATCTCCTTCCATCACCATATATTAAATCTCCTTTATCCTCTTTGATCTCTTTTTCTCTGGTAATTACCATACTATTGTCTGTGTCTGTGTATTTGTTTGTTTGTTGTAATGTAGAATATCAGTGGCTGGCATACTATTCATGCAGTACTTACTGTACATTAGCTAATATATATATATATCTTATATAATAAAAGCCTAATATGCTGTCTGACCATCTGTTCAACCATTTGACCAGTTGCTATGATGCACATTGACCATCAGGGGGCAGACACTCCAACCATACTCCAACTGGTAGGTTAGCTTACTACTGAGATCTGGTTGATCAAGACTGGGTAAGACAGGCCAGATATGCCCTAGAGCCCTTTTGTGGTCCCTCCCTGACCCCAATCATGCACTGATGGGGTCCCTTGGTCTGGCCTGCACCCTCTTGAAATCCAGGACCCCTTGGGCGATGTTGTAGAGCCAGTTTTGGCCCAATGCCCACAGACCAGGCAGAGGGACCCCACCAGTACACATATTCATGCAATGGGCCTCTAATATATTATATTCTCTTGGGGTGGGTTCTATATTATCCCCATTCTGTGGATGATAAAATGTGGCATTGAGAATTTACATAACTAATGTAGTGTTAAAAGGCTATCCAATGTCCAGGTCAGAATTCAAATACCGGTAATGTTACTCCAAAGCCTGTATTTTTTACCACCACTTCTATCAACTCAAAATAATAGTACTAGGCTGACTAAGGATAAATCCTTTTTTCCATGGCACAGTAAGGAGCTGAAAAAAAAAGAAAAGAGAAACAATACTTTTTAAAGAAAACTTAATTTAAAAACAGGATGCAGATTAGTGAGGTAAATATTGAGTGCATGAAGCACTTTAGCAACTTAAATAATAGCTAGAAAGGGCACACCTTTAATAGAATCTTCCAGGTTATTTTATAATGCAATCATAACTTACTTTTATTATCTATTTTTACATAGGATTGAGGATGTAGTCAGAGTCCCAGTTATTATTGTATCTGCAGAATTTAGCTCTGAGTCTAGCACACAGCAGATATGCATATAGGTTTGAATGAATGGAGGGCACATAGGGTTGAATGAATAAGACTCAAGTTAACATTTATAAGATGCCAAACATTTTGAAATGTTCACGTTTGAAAATAAAGCAAACCACAGAGGGATGAAGCTGCAAAACATCTTAAAGAAGCAGGCCTTTATTTGGATAGTGTAAAGTGAGTAGAAATTTACCTTGGATGAAAACTGATTGAAAGATGAAAAGATATAACTTTTAATGCCTTGCATCTTTTCTCACCTAAACTTGCCAATCCTAGAAGCAAATGCTTAGAAAGGCAATATTGTTGTTGTGTTTTTTTTTAAGAAGCTGATTTGAACAGTCCTAGGAACTAAACGCTATGAATAAAAAATAGAGTACATTTTATCAAACTTTATAAGAAAGAAAGGTGCTATAGTAAAACTAATTAAAAGTATATTCCAATAAAAAGTCCAAGATCTGTTTTTCAAGTATTGTCTTCTCACATAACTGCCTTTAAACTTTCTATTGCCTAGTAAAAATATTGCAATATTCCAGAAGCCTTATAAATTAAGTTTCTACTACTTTAATTCTAATGGGTATACTAGTATAAAGCATTTTGTGGTCCTCTGATTATTGCTTTTAAAAAATCCATTCTCATAAAGAACACACAGTGATGCTGCTTTAGCCCTGATATAGTTACTCTTACCAACAGATACTGAGATTATAACAAGACATAATTTATTCCAACCTGAGAAGCATGCTCTTCTACTTTTCTAATACATCAATTTCTTCATTGGATTTTGCTGGCACAATCTTCCCACCCACATGCATTTTTCAATGATACAAGTTTATATTCAATTGATTGCTTTGGACAATCAATTTCTTAAAAGCTATCTTTTGGTTAGATGCCTAAGTTTGCATATACAACATAATATCAGGGAGGTGGAGGAGAGGGGGTTGAAGAGTTATAATCAGCCATTGACCTGGAGTTAGGAAACATAGGAAACAAATTGGAAGGGAGAAGGTTAGTATAATTGTTTTATCTTTATTAGCATATAGAGAATTATTATTTTCAGTGCCCAAATTTGGAGTATATTGATGCCATCAGTTATTAAAAGATTTGGGGAATGTAATATTGAGTTAAACAACCTTTTATTTTATTTTATTTTATTTTATTTTATTTTGAGTCATGGAGACCATTGACTCAAAATAAAAGTTTCCTAGTGTTGCTGTAACAAATTAGCACAAACTGAGTGATTTAAAAATTTTTATTTAATTACAGTTTTTTATGTCAGAAGTCCAGTACAGGTCTCACCAAACTCAAATCCAGATGTGGGAACACTGCATCCATTTCTGAAGATCATCTGTTTTCTACTCATTTTGGCTCATTGGAAGATTTTAGTTCCTTCAAGTTGTAAAACCAAGATCTCCATTTCCTTGCTGCCTATAGCTGAGGCATGGTTCTCTACTACCTTTTGTGATTCATGGTTGCCTTCCTCCATTTTCAATGCCAGCAACAATAGGTCTAGTCCTTCTCATGTCACATTTCTCTCACCCAATATTTTTTCTTTCTCTTCCATTTTTAAGGATTTTATGATTAGACTAGTGTGGCCCAGTGCATGAAATTTGTGCAGGGGGGGAAGAGTGTTCCTCAACCTAGCCTGCACTCTCTCCAATCTGGACCCCCTCAAAGGATGTCCTACTGCCGGTTTACAGGGATTGGGCTTAAACCGGCAGTCAGACATCCCCCTCACAATTCAGGACTGCTAGCTCCAGCCACTCTCCTGCCTGCCTGATTGCCCCTAACCACTCTACCTGCTGGCCTGCTCACTCCTATCTACCCCCCCAACCAGCCTGATCACCCCCAACTGCCCCCACCGCTGGCCTGCTCACTCCAAACTGCCCCTCCCCTGCTGTGCTGATCACCTCCAACTGACCCCGACTGATGGCCTGCTCACCCCTAAATGGCCCCCTTGCAGGTCTACTTATCCCCAATGGCCTGGCCCCCCACCAGCCTTATCACACACAACTGCTGTCCCATCCTGGCCTGATCCCCGCCCCCGGCAACCCAAGCTCCTAACCCCTCCTTTTTTTCTTTTCTTTTTTTTTTTTTTCAGCATGTTGGCAGAGGCTAAGGCCAGCTGGAAGCAGGTATCTGGGATTTATTTAGCTCCTATAATTGAAACTTTGTAGCCTTGAGTGGAGGCCAGGGCCAGCCACGGTAGGCAGGAAGCTTGGCTTCCTCCATAACCAAGGAAAACCAAGCCTCCTGCTAGCTCCAGCTCCTAGTTACTGCCATCTTGGTTGGTTTAATTTAGATACTCATTCCTGATTGGCTGGTCAGTGTGGCTTGTGGGCATATCAGAGGTATGGTCAATTTACATGTTTCTCTTTTATTAGTGTAGATTGGGTCAATCAGGATAATCTTGGATACGCTCCATATCTCAAGGTCCTTACCTTAATCATATCTCCAAAGCCCTTTTGCCATTTAATGTAATAAATTCACAAGTATAAGGAGTTAGATTGTTTTGGTGCCATTATTCTGTTTACCGTACCACCTCAGATTATTTTTTGTTTTATAAGATAAAAATTGAGTTGAAAAAAGCAATTATATCTAAACATAGTTAGCAACAGAGAAACCAAGATGGTGGCATAGGTGAACTCCTAGACTGCTACCTCATACAACAATTTCAAAACTACAACTAAAAGACAAAACGGACATCATCCAGAACCATAGGAAAATTGGCTGAGTGGAAATTCTACAACTAGAAAGAAAGGGAGTGACTCATGGAGACTCAGAGGAGCTGCAAAAAGCTGAGGTATGGAGATGCACGTGTGGAGAGAGTGGGCACCAGAGTGCCTGGCTGGCTTCCTCTAGCAGGAGGGAAACAAAGACTTCCTACTGCACTGAACCCAGGTGAGACTCATACGGCGGGGGAGTCTGGACTGTGAAAAGGAAGGAGTGCACAGAAATTTAGGGGAGCCACAAAAGGGCAGAGGTCTGGGGGTGCACACACTACTGCACGCAGAAGACAGCCTGCTGATTGTGCCACTGGCTTTCTCTAGTGGGCAGGAGACAGAGCCTCCCAACTGTGCCACTTCTAATGGCACTGAGTCCCAGTTTTGGGCGAGACACTGGTGACCTAGACTCATACGATGCAGGGGAGCTGGAAAGGCAGCAGTCTAGAGGCATGCACACACGTGTGCACAGAAAAGGATCCAGTGATTACTGAGAGACACTTGAGACCCAGAGGCCATGTAGGGTGGGGTTAACTGGAAACCAAGACAGTCCTCTAAGCCCTGAGACTCCACCCCATCAAAGCTCAACAGAGAGGTTTTTGCAGTTTTGCAAGTTTTGTATCATAAGGGTGATTCCAACACAGAAGTTCTCCCAGTATAGTGAAAATGCGGAAACAAAGGAACAGATCACAAATGAAAGAAATGCAGGAAAACAAACGACTGATATAGAGTTCAAAACCATGGTTACAGGGTTTTTCAAGAATTTCTGAAAAAAGCTAGATAAATTTAGCAAGACCCAAGAGGAGATAAAAAAGGACCCAGTAGAAATTAAACATACACTGACTGAAATAAAAAATATTATACAGAGTCCTAACAGCAGACTAGAGGAACACAAGAATCAAGTCAAAGATCTGAAATACAAAGAAGCATAAAACACTCAACTGGAAAAGCAAGAAGAAAAATGAATCCAAAAATTTGAAGATAGTGTAAGGAGCCTCTGGGACAACTTCAAGTGTACCAACATCAGAATTATGGGGGTGCCAGAAGAAGAGAGAGAGCAAGATACTGAAAACATATTTGAAGAAATAATGACTAAAAACTTTCCACATCTGGTGAAAGAAATAGACTTACAAGTCCAGGAAGCACACAGAACCGCAAACAAAAGGAATCCAAAGAGGACCACACCAAGACACATCATAATTAAAATACCAAGGGCAAAAGAGAAAGAGAGAATATTAAAAGCAGCAAGAGAAAAACAGCTCATTACCTACAAGGGAGTACCCATATGATTATCAGCTGATTTCTCAACAGAAAGAATTCAGGCCAGACAGGAGTGGCAAGAAATATTCAACATGATGAATAGCAAGAATCTACGACCAAGAATACTTTACCCAGCAAAGCTATCATTCAGAATTGAAGGGCAGATAAAGAGCTTCACAGATAAGAAAAAGCTAAAGGAGTTCATCAACTCCAAACCAGTATTATATGAAATGCTGAAAGGTACTCTTTCAGAAGTGGAAGAAAAAGGTAAAGATAAAAATTATGAACAAGAAATACATATCAACAAGTGAATCTAAAATTTAAGTGAATTAAAAATCTTGTGAACAGAATAAACTGGTGAATATAATAGAATCAGGAACATAGAAAGGGATTGGAATGACAATTCTCAGGGGGAAAGAGGTGAGGGAGATGCAGGGAGAGGCTGAACAAAAATCATACACCTATGGATAAGGACAATGCAGGGAGAGGTAAGGGTAGGGAGAGGGGTGGAAGCCAGGTAGAAGAGAGCTTTGGGTGATAAAAGAGAAACAAATGTAATAATCTGAACAATAAAGATTTATTTTAAAAAATAATAATAAAATAAATAAATATAGTTAGCAAAAAAAATTCAAACAAATGTGTGATATGATTATATGTTTTTCATTAATACAAGAAATAATAAGATCAAGTGGTAAGTCAACTAATGAGTGTACTTTTCAAAGTTTTGAGCATAAACAATATTGTGATTATTGGCAAAAACTGTAAATTGTGTGTGTGTGTGTGTGTGTGTGTGTGTGTGTGTGTGTCTACACTAATAAAAGAGAATAATGCTAATGCTCTGTTATGCCCACAGCCAATCAGGAGTGATATGCAAATTAACTCAGCAAAGATGGTGGGTAAATTTGCGTACAGAGGCATCACCCTATGCAGCCGGTGGTGGGTGAAGCACCTGAACTTGCCTGCATACTGCCTGGGTCCAAGCCCCCAGCAGTGCCCCCACACCTGCCCAGGTCCAAGCCCCGATTGCAATGGTAGCTTGGGCCCCCTGGCAGGCAGCAGGGCAGCACCCCATGCCACCTGTCCAGGTCCAAGCTGCCCTGCTATCATAGGGCGAAGAGGCCAGGCCGAGCCATCCAGCCATCACAGGAAGAACAGGCCAGGCAGGGCTGCCCCACGATTATGAGGCCAATAGGTGCCTGGCCAAGCCACCTCAACAATCCCAGGTGAAGAAGCCACTCCGCTGACCAACCTGTGCTAGGGACCTGTTGGTAGCATGGTCCTGAGTACAGGGACTCTAGCCTGCAGCCATGGGAAGTCTCTCTCTCCCCAGAGTTAGGAGCACCAGCACAGTTCTACCCAGAGGCTTTGCAAATTTCAAACAGAGCAAATTTCAAAGCAAGGAAAGTTATTAGGAATAAAAAAGGGCATTACATAATAGTAAAATGGTTAAATCTACAAGGAGACATTACAGTCCTTAGCTGGTATACACTTAACAACAGAGAACTGCTGATAGAACTGGAAAGAGAAATAAATGAACCTACTATTATAGTTGGAGAGTTCAACACCCCTCTATCAGAAGTAAATCCAGCAGACAGTAAATCAGTAAGGACATAGTTAAACTCAACAATATCATCAATCAACTGGGTAGAATGGACATCTATAGACTACTTACCCAACAGCAGAATACACATTTTTCTCAAGCTCACATAAAACATTGACCAAGACAAACTACCTTCTGGGCCATAAAGTACACCTTAACAAATTTAAAAGAAAATAAATCATATGATGTCTGCTCTTGGACCACAATGGAATTAAACTATAAATCAGTAACAAATAGATAGATGGAAATTTCAAAATACATGGAAATTAAATAGCATATTTTTAAATAACAAATGAGTCAGAGGATCGTAATAATTACATTGGACTCATCCAGAAAAACAGTTTCCTTTTTTTCTAATTAAATTTATTGGGATGAGATTGGTTAATAAAATTATATAGGTTTCAAGTGTATAATTCTATAATAGATCATCTGTCTCTTGCATCATGTGCCCACCTGCCAAAGCCAAATCTTCTTTTGTCATATATATTAAACCCCTTTTATCCTTTGAAAAGATATCCATGTTTATTGATTAGAAGATCCAATATTATAAAGATGTCAATTTATTTCAACTTAAAATTTTATAGAAACCAACAAACAGAACCTAAAGTTTATATGGAAAAGCAAAAGACTTAGAATAGCCAATATAATACTGAAGAAAAGAATAAACCTAGAGTATTCACATTATCAAGTTTAAAGACTTCCATAAGACTACAGTAATCAAGACAGTGTAGTCTTGATTGGCAAAGGAATAGACAGATAGTTCAATGAAGTAGAATAGGGAGCCTAGAAATAGACTCACACAAATATAGTCAACTGATTTTTTTATAAAGGAGTAAGAAAATTTAAGAGAAAGGATTTCCTTTAAAAAAAAAAATGGTGCTGGACAACTAAACATTCACATGCCAGAAAATGAATCCAGGCTAGACCTCAAACCTCTCACAAAAATTAACTCAAAATGGACCACAAATCTAAACATGAAAGTCAAAGCTATCCTATCTAATAAAAGAGTAATATGCAGATTGACCATCACTCCAACCCATAAGAGGGCTGCCCCCATGTGGTCAAAGATGGTTACTGGTTGCCCCCATGTGGACACAAGTTGGCCAGCAAGGGGGGGCAGTTGGGAAGTACCAGGCCTACAAGGGATGGCAGTTGGGGGCAATCAGGCCTGCAGGGAAGGGCAGTTAGGGGTGACCAGACCAGCAGAGGAGGAAAGTTGGGGGCAACTGGACCTGCAAGGAAGGGCAGTTGGGTGGGGGGGGACTCAGGCCTGCAGGGGAGAGCAGTTGGGGGGACTAGACCTGCAGGGGAGGGCAATTAGGGGTGACCAGGCATGAAGGAGAGGGCAGTTAGGGGCAAAATGGCTGGCAGGGGAACAGTTAGGCATCAGTCAGGCTGGCAGGGGAGTGGTTAGGGCTGATCAGTCTAGCAGACAGACGCAGTTTGGGGCAATCAGGAAGGCAGGCAGGTAAGCTGTTGGGACCCAGTAGTCCTGGATTGTGAGAAGGATGTCCCAGATTGCAGAGGAAGCAGGCTGAGCTGAGGGACACACCCCCTGTGCACAAATTTTCTGCATCAGGCCTCTAGTAAAATATAAAATTTGGGGGGAAAAACATAGCAGAAAACTCTATATGACCTTGGAATTGGTGATGAGATATTAAATAAAAACATAACTAGCATAATCTATGAAAGGAAAATTTGGTAAATTGGAGTTTATTAAAATCAAAAACTTCTCTGTGAAAGGCACTGTCAAGAGAATAAAAATAGAAGCCACTGACTTGGAGAAATAATTTGCAAAATTCATGTCTGATATGACTTGTAACTCTTAACAATAAGAAAGCAAACAACTCAATTTAAAATGGGCATAAGATCTAAATAAAAACTTCACCAAGTAACATATACAGATAGCAAATAAGCTTAAGAAAATATAATTTTTCATTAAAATAGTAAATTAAAACAAAAAAATGAGATATTACTATAGTAGTATACCTGTTAGAATCACTAAAATGTGAACAAATCATAATGCCATTTGCTGGTGAGGTTGTGGAGTAGTAGGAACTCTCATTTATTGCTGTTAGCAATTTAAAATTTTGCAACTGCTTTGGAAGTCAGTTTTGTAATCCTATTAATAAAGAGGCAATATGCAAATTGACCATCACTCCAACACACAAGATAGCCATCCCCACGTGGTCAAAGATGACTGCCACAAAATGGCCAGGAGGGGAGGAGAGTTGTGGGTGATCAGGCCAACAGGGGAGGGCATTTGGAAGGGACCAGGTTTGCAGGGGAGGGCAGTTAGGGGTAAACTAGGCTGGCAGAGGAGGGCAGTTAGGGACAACTAGGCCAGCAGGAGAGGGCAGTTAGGGGTAACCAGGCTGGCAAGGGAGGGAAGTTAGGAGTGACCAGGCCAGCAGGGGAGGGTAGTTGCGGGCTACCAGACCTGCAGGGGAGGACAGTTAGAATAACCAGGCCAGCAGGAGAGGGCAGTTAGGGGCAATCAGGCCGACAGGGGAGCAGTTAGGCATCAATCAGGCTAGCAGGGGAGTGGTTTGGGGGTGATCAACCTATCAGGCAGAAGCAGTTAGGGTGAATCAGGCAGGCAGTTAAGTGGTTGGGAGCCAGCAGTCAGACATCCCTCAAAGGGTCCCAGATTGGAGAGGGTACAGGCTGGGCTGAGGGATACAACCCCCCCCACCATGCACCAATTTTGTGCACTGGACCTCTAGTTTTTTATATAACTAAATATAGTCTTATCATATGATCTAACAATTGAACTCCTAAATATTTATCCAACTGATTTGAAATCCTATATTTACGCAAAAACCTTAATGTGAATGATAATAGCAGCTTTAATGATAACCACCCAAAATTGGAAGCAACCACAATGTACTTTAGCAAGTGAATTGATAAACTGTAGTAAATTGAACTACCATTCTGTAATTTAAAAAAAAATAAGTAAATTATAAATTAGTAAAAAAGACATGGGTGAATCTTTAGCTCATATAGCTAAGTGAAAGAAGTAGAATAAAAATACTATATACAGTATGATTCAAATTTAAGTACATTCTGGAAAAAGTAAAACTATGGAGACAGTAAACAGATCAGTATTTGCTAGGATCAGTCTACTGGCTGGGGTTGAATAGATGATACACAGAATTCTTTTAGGGCTGTGGAATTAGCTATATGATACCATAATGTTTTATTCAAGACATTAAGCATTTGTCAAAACACAGAAGACTTTACAGTACAAACAGTGAACCTTAATGTATGCAAATTTTTAAAAAATCATTTAAGTAGTCAAGGATTGCAAGATGGAATCAACCTCACTGAAGTGGGTGAAGAAATAAATGCTCTTCTAACTTTAGAAATAATAAAGTTAAAAGGAACTTTGGTTAGACCTGTTCTCTAGTACAAGTAAACTGGGACTGAAGAATTCTCTAAATGGATTCAGGATGGTGGGGAGCCAGGTGAATGATGGAGTGGGAGGTTACAGGTAAGCAAAGGGAGGAGGCTGGATGGATCGTTATGGTGAATTAGAAACATCAGTATGAACTAATGATTAGTTAAACATAAAGATGGGTACATACAGAAAAGTTTAAAGATACACAGACATTAATATACATGCACAGTTCTTCTTATTCTGTTAGATGAAAGGGCCCAGAAGCAATGACACCCAGTAGCAAAGGGGAAAACTAACACCTAAATCTTGATTTATGATACCACTAGAGGCCCAGTGCACAGATTTATGCACTGGTGGAGTCCCTTGGTGTGGCCTGCAGGGATTAGGCTGAAACTAGCAGTCCAACATTGCCTGCCATTCCTGCCTCCACTCCAGCTCATCCCCATTGCACCTGCCACTGGCTAGAGCCCAGTCAATTCCCATCCATGAGCCCTATCTCTGGCAGCCATGGGTCAGCTGAGTGGCACTCCAGTTGTGGGAGTGCATTAACTACCAGGGGGCAGCTCCTGTGTTGAGTGTCTGCCCCCTGGTGGTCAGGGCATGTCATAGCAACCAGGCAACAGGTCGTTTGGTCACTTGGGCTTTTACATAAATACTAGTGGCCCCGTGCACAAAATTTGTGCATGGTGGGGAGGGGATACCTCAGCCCGGCCTGCATCCTCTCCAATCTGGGACCCCTTGGGGATGTCTGATTGCCGGTAAATACAACATGGATAAAAAGAGCCTATAATCTGATAAATAAAATTATTGAGAGGTACTGTTTTGAGGTATTATTACATATTCCCACACATTCTCCTTTGTTTTCTTTTTTCTTTCTCCAAGATAAGTAGCTGGTTCTGCCTTTATTGCTAATGGAGAAAGATTCAAAAGAACATTCTGGATGGTGGCTACCTGGGTGTAGACATAGGTAAACATTTATTGAGCTATACAATTGAGATTTCTGTATTTTATCTGGACATTTGGCTCTTTTGTTTGCATAAACATAAGCAGTGGCTTCTAACCCACAGGTTAGAATCATTCAGGGACACATAAAATTTACTGTTGGCTGGATACTCTCCAAATCAGCAAAATCAGAATCTATGGAAATTTAACAGAATTGGAACACTAATTTCTGAAGGGGTAGACTTGTTGTTTGGAATATTTTACACATACACATACACACACACACACACACACACACACACAAACACAAACACACACATTCCTCAAGTAATTCCTATGAACAGCTATCATTGAAAATCAACCCCCAAGGGAATTTAGAGTCCTTGTGAGGGGGTAGAAGAATTCAGTCACAATAGATGATTGTGTTGCTAGAAACAGCAGGAGGTTTGGGCCTAAAAAGCCTCACGCTGCCCACCCCACCTCCCTGGGCCCCAGTGAAACAAGGCTTTGTGGTTGGGGCCTGGCACTACCCACCCTACTCCCCAGGCCCTCGATGGACCAGGACCCCATGGTTGGGGTCTGCCACTACCCACCCTGCCTGTATATACAAATTTACTCACCATCTTGGTTGGTTTAATTTGCATATCTCTACTGATTGGCTGGTGGCGTAGCAGAGGTATAGTCAATTTACATGCTTGTCTATTATTAGGTAAGATAGATTCTTCAATAAAGGGAACTAAGGTTCCTTAGAGACATGATTGAGTCTAAGATTAGAGCAGAAAATATACAAGATAAGCCTAAAGCATCTTGCATTACCAGAAAGTGCTCAAAGAACCAAAAGCACAATGATAGAGTATGTCAAAGGGACACAGGAACCAACTGAGGGAGCTCCAATGGCCAAACCTGAAACAATTAGAGCAATAAAGTGGTATTGCATTATAACCCAAAATATAAAATTATATCCACAAATTCATACTGATGCAAGTCACTTATAATTAATAAATAAACTAATTAGCGAATTACTGTGCAGAAGAATTCCAAGTAATGTATACAGTCATCTCTTGGTATCCAGTGATTGGTTCCAGGAATCACTACAGATACCAAAATCCACAGATACTTAAATTCTTTAGTCAGTCTTATGTCAGAACCTGCACTACATTATCACCTTCTTAATGACAATCCAGCCTCCATTCTTGTCTTGGTCATGGTCTCTACCAATAAGGCCACAATGCCAATCTGAAATGCACAGGTGATTCTATTCCCACTCTCCAGCCCCCTGTTTAAGCCCTTCTGTGAGTTCCTGGAATCTGTAAGAAAAATCCTAATTTCACTAATCCTATATAATAAAAGGCTAATATGCAAATTGGATGAACAGAGGAATGACCCGTCGCTGTGACACGCACTGATCACCAGGGAGCATATGCTCAATGCAGGTCAGTGTGCTCCCACAGGGGGAGGACTGCTCAGTCAGAGCTGGGCTATGGCTGGCGAGAACAGCCATGGTAGCAGGCCTAAGCCATCAATTAGACATCCACTGAGGGCTCCTGGACTGCGAGAGGGCACAGGCCAGGCTGAGGGTCCTACTCCCCACCCAGTGCATGAATCTCATGCACTGAGCCTCCAGTATGAATTATCAGTCTTTGGCCTTCTTTTCCACTTTATTCCTTGCCACCACCTTAGCTGCACTCAACACTTCAAAAACCATGGGCTCTTTGTTATTCCCTTGTAGACTCTATTTCTCAGGTGACTGCTCTTGCTCTTGCCATCTTCTTTGCCTGGAAGGATCTTCCTTCACCTGCCATTCCTGTATGCCCCCCTCCCCAATACCAGGTGTCTATTTCTTAATTAGCCATGATACTTTGTAACTATACTATTTTTTCTTATTCAAAACTTTGTGCTTTTTTAATTGAATTTATTGAGATGATAATGACTAATCAAATTAAATAGATTTTAGGTGTACAACTCTATAATGATCATCTGTATTTTGTACTGTGTGTTCATCACCCCTAGTCAAGTCCCTTTCTATCACCTTTTATCCCCCCTCAACACTCTTCTACCTCCCCACACCCTCCTTTCCCTGTGGTAATTAGCATACTGTTGTCTATGTCTGAGGTTATTTTGTTCTTGTTGCTGGTTTTTTTTCATAGTCCCTTTACTCTTTCCACCCAACCCTGCAACCTCCCTCCCCTCTCACAGCTGTCAATCTGTTCCCTATGTATGAATCTGTCTCTATAGTATTTTGCTTGTTATGTCAGTTTGCTCATTAGATTCCACAAATGATTAAAACATAGGGTACTTGTCTTTCACTGACTGGCTTATTTTCCTTAGCATAATGCTCTCCAGGTTCATCTATGCTGTTATAAATGATAATATTTTCTTCCTACTTACAGCTGAGGAGTATTCCATTGTGTAAATGTACCACAGCTTTTTTATCCTCCAATATTTTAATTTTCAACTGAGTATTATATCAAATGTTGGCCTTAATGTATCATATCTCTATAGCCAGCAGTGCATGACACATAACAAACACTCAAAAAAAAATGTGTGAAGAAGAAAGTAGGGAGTAAATGAAAAATGGGAAGAGGGAAAGGAGGGAAGGAGAAGTGAGGGGAAGGAAAAAATGCTAAAGAGAATTACTACCCAAAGAAAGAATCCACTAATACTGGTGGGCCATAATGCTTGAATAGGAAAGCTGGTTTGGATTACCAGAATTCACCAGGTCTTCTCAAATAGCACAGCATATATGACTGCAGGCATTTTGCATACTTTCATTTAAAACATTATTCAAAAAGAATACTGGTAAATTATAGACTGGGTTTAGGGTACCACCATGGAAAACTATGCTATTATTAAGAGGCCTGGTGCATGAAATTTGTGAAGTCAGGTGGGGTCCCTCATCCCAGCTTGTGCCCTATAACAATCTGGGAGTCCTCAGGGGAACAGGCCTAAGCTGTTAATCAGACATCCTTATCACGGCCTCAAAGGCAGGAGAGACTTCTGTCACCTCCACTGCACTCACCAGCTGTGAGCCTGGCTCAGGGCTTCTGGCTGAGTGGCAATCCCCCTGTGGGAGCATACTGACCACCAGGGGACAGCTCCTGCACTGAGCACCTGCCCTCTGGTGGTCAGTGCACATCATAGCGACCAGTCATTCCACTGTTCAGTCGATTTACATATTAGCCTTTTATTATATAGATTTGGATGTTCCAAAAGAGAAAGACACTTGGGAGATTCTCCACTTACAATGGAACCAAGTACCACTAACTTTTAATTATTCAAAAACAGATTAACTGGTGTGTGGATTTTTTAGACCTTTTGATTGTTAGGCTTCCGGTTATTTAATTGCTCATTAGAGTGAAAAGAGGAAGGAGATGAGTCAACCAATCTATCACTTGTTCATGCCTATAGTAAAATTTTATTAGTAAAGAGGCTGAAACCATAGGCTAAAACATGAATTTTATTTTTATATGATGCCAAATCCTCATTTTCACAGATAATAGAAAGTAATCTCTATTGGACACACATTTCTCTAAAACTAATTTTGTAAATTGCTATCACTCAGAACTTTTATGAATACATTTAAAGTATTTAATGTATATTAGACATCCTAATTATACCTAATATAGGCAAACATATAAATTGTTGTGTTGCTAACCAATAACAGAATTGAGCATATGCCTTGCAGTTAAGGTTCATGGAGTTGAAACAATGATCCTCAACATAATTGTTCCAACATTTTAACTTAAATTGAACAGAGAATTTCTTTAGAAAATACAAACATCAAACAATGTGTATATAATATAGTATTTTGTATAGAAGTTTACAATCCATACTTGTATTTTTTTCTCTTTCTCTCTTTATAAAACTGCTATAATGCTTAGTTATTTTTTAACTCACATCCCTTGACAATTTTACCTGGTCATGTTGTTAAATTTTTATTCTCAACAGTCTGATGTTATAACACTTGAAAGCATTTATGACTCCTGCCTATCAGGACAATTCTAAGGACTAAATTCTTTGCTTTACTTCTGAGGCACAAAGTGCACCAAGCATTTGAACAAACCTTGTTGACTATCTAATTAAATAGAAGCAATTAACTCTGCTTAAATGACCTTTCCAAACTAAATCATGCAATATGGCACATCTCAAAGACCAAGCTAAATTGCAAAGATTGTATCGTTATTTTTCACATTACCACTTTCATAATTTCCCCTAACTTTTTCTTTGTCAGAAGTTGCTGTTCACATTGAGGCCAACTAAGCTCTGTCTAAACTTGATAGTCCCAATTGCACCTAGTTGTTCTATGTGAATATTTCCCACCTCATTTCACGTCTGCCTGACAAATAAGCTAATGAAACAACTTCCTTCCTTGGACACTGATAAACAAGAAAGTAACAAATTTATTACCCTTTCCTCTTCTTGTAGTTAAAAGGACAAATGTTAGAAATTTCTCTATTGGTGACCAGTCTTTACAACTTTGTTTTCTTAGTTGCTATCTGTCCATAAAACATAAACACAGAAATTTGACTTTGGAGGGAAATAGCATGTATGTGCTCTATTTAACTAGGAATAATTTTTTATTTTTTTAAAAAGGAAGCCTATATCCCTAGGTGGTTTTTCTCAGTGGTTAGAGCATCAGCCTGTGGACTGAAATGTCATGGGTTCCATTTTGATGGAGGTCAGGTACCTCAGTTGCAGGCTCGATCTCTGGTTGGTGGGGGCACATGTGGAAGACAACCAATCAGTGTGTCTCTCTCACATCAATGTTTCTCTCTGTCTGCCTCCCCCCTCCTTTCCACTCTCTAAAAAAAAATCAATGGAAAAATATCCTCAGGTGAGGATTAACAACAACAATGAAAAGGGGAAACCTATAAGTAACATGCACATTCTGAAAAACACACACACAAAAAAAAAAACAACACATACAAATCAATTTACAATGTACACAAAGGTCAATGTTTTTTTTAATGTTAAAGTGCCATCACTAATTAGGCCATATTAATAACATAACCTGAACAGTAGGTCACTTGTGTAACAGCTTGAAGATTTTTTGAAGAATTGGTAAGTCCAAAAGATCAGAAATTACTTGACACTCCTTAAGATACTCATCTACCCTTTTTTATTTATTACTTTTTGGTGGCAAGGAGGGAGAACTTTAGCACTACTGTTAAAAAAAACTACTAAATTCAGCACTACTGGATTCAACTAAGTATATTTTAAAGATCTTACTGGCTTCTTTCAATGATTCATGAATCAAGCAATATCCAATCTAGCAGAAAGGAGCTCCAAGGAGCTGTATTAAACTGAAAGACTTTTGTTGGGAGAAGGGAGTGAGCAAAAGGAAGTTATACTAGGCAAAAGAGCAGGTGATTGTAGCCAGGTCACTTTCCTTTACAGATGTAAGGGGAATACAGGCAGATTACCCTCACTAGTGCTGATGAGGTGATTCCTGATTGACTGGTTTGAAATTCCTTTTCTGAGACAGCCAAAACTTTAATTAAGTAAAGTCTCAATTTGGTGACATGAAGCTTAGCATAAGTGACTACAAGTTTGGCCTTGTCATCTTATATTTAACACTACTATCCAAGGGGTTCACATGTTCATGTTTTTCAGTAAGTGGAATGGCAACACCCAGAGTCTAAAGGTTTAGGAAACCTTGACTCCATTAACATAGCCAAATTCTACACTTTTAATAAAAGAATGGCATAATCGTGAAAGTTGTATTCAAAACAGAAAATATCCATTGGGAAGTATCTACCAATTGCTAAATCATAATTTTGATTTTTTATTCTAACTTTATTTTATTTTTAAACTTTTAGTGAGTTTTAATAAACATACAGAAAATTGCACAGATCATACTTATATGATTCAAAATGTATTTTAACACAACTAGATAGCCACCACCCAGGTTATGAAATTGAACATTGGCAACATTCTCTTTTATGTCCCCCTTCCTATTATTATCCTTTTCCAATATCTAAGTTTTCCTGGCTTCTACCACCATATATTTGTTTTTTCGGTGTTTGAAATTGATATAAATAGAAAGTACAATATTTACTCTCTCTATTCTGAATACTTTCATTCAATATTATTGATGTTGGGGGGATTCATCCATGATATTGCATGTAGCTGCATTTCACTTATTTTAATTGTTGTATAGGCATTGCACTAATTTATAAACAACAGTCATCTCTCTTTGTTGAGGATGTTTCACTTCCAATTTAGATCTATGACAAATAGAACTGCTATAAACATTCTTATCTATATATTTTGATGAGTTTTTCCAGTGTGTGATACACTAACAGTGGCATTGCTAGGTCATAGGTCATGCATATATATTCAGCTTTAGAGATACTAGTAAACAGGTTTCCAAAATATCTTACAGTAATTTACACTTCTACCAACAGTGCCTGAGTGTTTCATTTATTCCACATCCTCAATAACACTTGGCATTTTCTGTCTTTAAGACAATAAATTGTTAAGCTCTTATCTAAAACCTCAATGGAAACAATGAAGCGGAAAAAAAAGTATTACTACTATTCAAATATTTGGCACTATAAGAAATAAAATGGATATAAAAATGGATGTCAAATAATTTTCAGTAATAACAATAAACCTGCAAACTACCTTTTCTGTGATCCTAAGAGATGCAATTAAGGGATTATCGAGTAAATTGGCTTTTTGACCAACTGTACACATATGTTACTCTGTGTAACAGAATGCTGTGTATGATTTATACCTCTATGTAAAAGTATAAAAATGAAACCAGAGATTCTAAAACACTACAAATAGATTTCCTTCAAATATCCTTTCAAATCACATCTTTGAGTCCAAAATTTTTCATTAATTCATTTAACTTCACTATTGCTAGAAAGTGTGCTGGATATTAAAGATATAAAATCAAATAAGTCGTGATCTCTACACTCAAGTTACTAAAGACTAGTCACAAATATGAGTT
This sequence comes from Lasiurus cinereus, assembly GCA_011751065.1. Classification (NCBI taxonomy): domain Eukaryota; kingdom Metazoa; phylum Chordata; class Mammalia; order Chiroptera; family Vespertilionidae; genus Lasiurus; species Lasiurus cinereus. Next base: position 10,172 of record JAAGEH010002360.1, on the reverse strand, counting down.
TAGCAATCAATAGGAAGTAGCATCTGTTGTGATACAGAGGAATACATGGTTCCATTGGAGCACAGAGATGGGAGAAGGAGGAGATAGTCCACAGAAACGTCCATGAAAATTAATGTGGGTGAAATTCAAGCTGATCTGTGAAGGATCATGAATTAATAAAGAGGTCTTGTAGACATAGGGAGTAAAATATTCAGTACCAACAATCTGATACTTGAATTATCTTTACTACATTTACCCAGGAGCTGAAAATTTCAAGATAGCCAAGTCCAAAATTTCTCTTTACAATGAACCTTTCACCCATGTGTTCTGAGATTATACTTTAAGGTAATAAGAGACAATTCTAAATAGTTTTTTCTGTAACTTTATGTCCTCTCCCCACAAAATAAAGAAACTAACATTCCCAACTTATAAATATACTGAAAAGAGTAAATACGTAATAAAGATAAAAGAATATTATCCTAAGTGAAGATAATAGCAAAAATCATTTGACAAAGATGCTCTAGACAATCTATTCTGAGAAAAATTAATCAGTGTGCTCTGTTTTCTCCTTTTAGGAAATTTCTGGCATTTACAAGAGGAAGAAACAACCAAGGGGGGAAAATCACAATCTAATATAAGCATAATATCCACTCCAGGAAGAGGTAAAGAGAAAATAAGAAAAAGTAAAAATAAAGACAAAATAAACATTCCATGAAAGCACAAGGATTTGATTAAAAAAGATTACTTCATTCACATGTCTCTGCAATCCTATCTATTAAGAGTAATATGCAGCCAAAAACGGTTTGGCTCAGTGGATAGAGCGTCGGCTTGCGGACTGAAAGGTCCCAGGTTTGATTCCGGTCAAGGGCATGTATGTTGGTTGCAGGCACATCCCCAGTCAGGGATGTGCAGGAGGCGGCTGATCGATGTCTCTCTCTCATCGATGTTTCTTAACTTTCTATCCCTCTCCCTTCATCTCTGTAAAAAAATCAATAAAATATATATTTTTTAAAAAAGAGTAATATGCAAATTGTCACACCAAGACACAAAACGGTTGCCCCATGTGGTCAAAGATGATGGCTGCCCCCATATGGACACAAGATGGCCACCACAAGAAGGCCTGCAGGGGAAGGCAGTTGTGGGAAGTTAGGGGTAATCAGGCCAGCAGAGAAGGGTAGGTGGGGGTGACCAGGCCAGCAGAGGAGGGCAGTTGAGGGGGACTAGGCCTGCAGGGGAGGGCAGTTGTGGGAAATCACACAAGTAGGGAGGGCAGTTAAGGGTGACTGGGCTGGCAGAGGAGGGCTGTTGGGGGAGACCGGGCCGCAGGGGAGGGCAGTTGAGGGGGACTAGGCCTGCAGGGGAGGGCAGTTGGGGGAAATCAGGCCTACAGGGGTGGGCAGTTGGGGACAGACAGACCTGCAGGGGAGAGCAGTTTTGGGGTACCAGACCTGCAAGGGAGGGCAGTTGTGGGGGGGACAAGGCCTGCAGGGAAAGACAGTTGGGAGGACTCAGGCCAGCAGGGGAGAGCAGTTGAGAGCCAGCAGACCTGGATTGGGTCCAGTGGGATCAAGCCTAAATGGGTTGGACATCCCTCAAGGTGTCCCAGATTGGAGAGGGTGCAGGTTGGGCTGAGGAACATCTCTCTGCCCCCTGCATGCATGAATTTCATGCACCGGGCTTCTAGTTATTAATATAATGTGATTTTTTTAGATAAAGATGTCAAATTATCCCAACTGCACTCCCCTGAATGCTTGGTACCCCCCAATTGCCTCCCCTGCAGGCCTGCCCCCCCAACTGCACTTCCGTGCAGTCCTTGTCCCCCCAATTGTTTCCAAATTGTAAACTAAAGCTGTAGTTCTCATCAAAAGAGTTGTATTAATTTTTTTATGTATATTAACTTTTTATAGTTTTAGCAAAGTCATAGTTCTTATTCTGAAAGAAAAAAGAGACAGAAGGGATTTTCATATTTCATTCTATTTACTGACATTGAAATTATTTGATGGAGAGATGTTTATTGAAAGACACACAGGCATAGTCCATTCATCTTTAGGGAGATGGATTTCTTGCATTTGCAAAAGTCAATGGCATTTCACAAATGCTCTCAGCACTCTTTAAATATATATATATATATATATATATATATATATATATATATATATATATTTTTTTTATTTTTCACAGAGAGGGAGGAAGAGGAATAGAGAGTTAGAAACATCGATGAGAGAGAAACATTGATTAGCTGTCTCTTGCACGTCCCCTACTGGGGATGTGCCTACAACCAAGATACATGCCCTTGACTGGAATCGAACCTGGGACCTTTCAGTCCGCAAGCTAATGCTCTATCCACTGAGCCAAACCGGTTTTGGCTGCTCTGAGCACTCTTTATTGACTTTCTGGATAGATATTTCTACTAGTTTCATGAAGCATTGATGACACAGATAAATACCAATTTATCTCATCCATATTCAATATCATGATACTTTTAGAACTGTTTTCAGTTGCACATTTTGAAATTATCTTATTTTGCATATTTACAACTTTTTTCTAAACAATGTATACTTATATAATTTGAGTAACAAGTAGAAAACTACTACCTTTAAGACTGAAAAAAAGTAGAATTTATAATTAAATAAATATACATAAAAATAATAATTGGAAAATAATTGAATCATGAGAAGTTCAGAATGCAAGGTAGTTTAAAAGGCAAAAGTTTTGACCTTTATTTTATTGATAGTTGTGAAAATAAGAATCTGCTCAACATTGAAAAATGTCATATTTTCCATAACTTGAGTGAAAAAAATGCAGATTTTACTTAAGGAAATGGTGTAGAAACTAGGTCATTCCCTTAAGTTGTGGATATTTTCTTAAAAAGAAAGCACTTACTAGAATGAGATATGGTATTCATAATCAATAAAGAATACAAAATAATCTCTTCCTTGTTTTCATAATTTTACAATATTTTTACAATTAATATGTCTAGTTCATGCTGATTCTGTCCAACAATTCAATATCACCTACTAACAGCTATCAAATCTTAATATACCCTAATATTTTTTTATTTTAAAATCTGGTTTGTGGAAGATCATTTCATAGCCATAATAGTCATGCACCAAAAATAAAATTTAGCAAAAATTAAGATGTCAAGCACATATTGAAATTTTAGTACATCCTTCACTTTATTGGAGAAAATTCTACCTATGTGTATTGAGAAAATAAATATATACCTTACAATGTATATTTCTTGCTATCCCTTTTGTATCCTTTCATTTCCATAAAGCACTTGAGACAACTTAGAATAAAAGCATATAAATAACTCAAGAATATTAACTCATAATAAAATATTTTTTAAAAAATAATAGAAGTAAAACTAAAGAGAAAAAATATATGAAGTCTTGACTGGGGCAAACCATTACAAGTGATTTCAACCCTTAGCTCTAGGTCCTAGCAAAGCATATAAAAGAACAACACAAGGAATTACCCATCTCTCATTAACAAGTAGAATATAAACCCAATAGTAAAGTTCTAAGTTGTTGGAGGAATCTTTCACAAGGATTTTTTACAAGAAGCTTTGAACAAGATAATGTAAACCTCAATAGCAGTTCATTTTTTCTTTAATGGTACAGAAATGTTTCTATTTTATCAGACCATCTATGAGGTGTGAGAATACAATATTTAAGTAGAGTTGAATAATAAAATTCAAAAGAGTACCAGAAGGATATAGTAAAGCTATGTTACTTTTTGGTCTTCAAACTATATTAAAATAGAGGAAGAGAACCTTTCTAATTACAAGTGTTTTTTAACTACTGACATTGGAAATAATTTCACATTACAGACATACAATAATAATAATGTTTTGTGTTAAAGTAAAGTGATTCATTCATGAGGCATGTCATATTTATTTTATGTCATAATATAACATCTGGAGAAGCATGATATGTCTCAGACTAGAGAACATGAAACCTGAGAGATACAAGAAACATAATCAGAGAAACAAACATATCCCAGACTAAGAAACATAGATTCATGCTACTTCTGTTGAAGAGTCTCTCTCAACAGCTAGAGTTTTGACAAGAGATCCACAGAAAGGTGTTTTCTAGAAAGGTAGCTACAGAAGACTAGTGTTTAAGAGTTCAGTCTGTACTATGACTGTGGTCAGCCTAGGTTTATCACTCAAGCATATCACTTCCTGGTTGGGAAAAGTAGACTGGTTATTTAATCTCTCCAGCATTATATACCTCTTAAAACAAGGTTAACAATAATAGTAATATAACCATTGAAAGATCAATGATTTAAGTTGTTTAATATAACATCAGATATCGGGTAAATATTTTTTCAATGCTAGAAATCTTCGATGCTCGTTGTTGATAGGATAGGAATTAATGAATTATAAACATTAGGCATGTACATGAGACAGTGTTTTGTATCAAAAGTTAACAAGCTAAGCAACAGTATAATAGAAGGATCTTGTAACCTTTGAGATAGCATGGAGGTACCTGGAGAGTATTATGCTAAGCGAAAGAAACCAGTCAGAGAAAGACAAGTATCAGAGCATCTCACTCATATGTGTAATCTAATGAACAAACTACACTGATGAACAAAATAGATCCAGAGACATAGAAGCATGAGGAAAGATGGGGGTGGGAGGATGGGAAGAGAACAACCAAAGAACTTGTATGCATAACCCATGGACACAGACAATAGGGTGGTGAAGGACTGGGGTGAGTGAGGTTAAGAGGTCAATGGGAGAAAAAAAAGGGACATATGTAATGCTTTCAACAATAAATATTGTTGTTTTTTAAGTTAACAGGCCTTAAAAAAAAGTTAACAGGTCTGCCTTCAGTTTTTGTCTTAAAAGCAAGTCATCCAAATGCTTTATATTTTATTGGCAGATGGTTTCATAAAATACATTCAACCAAGGAAAAGAAGAGGAGTTTATATCTGGAATCCAATTTTTAATCACACACTTCTCAGTTGGGCCACAACTTTTATAGAATTAGATTTACTTGTGATTCATTAGCTGAAACATTCACTTTATAGTAAAAAACTAATTTACAAAGATTTGCATCCTCTGAAATCTTATTACACATTTAGCTTTGGGATACTTTGGTAGTGTTTTCTTTGTGTCCTGTAAAGCTTTGCAAAGCTACTATATAAAACAGAAAACAGAACTCCAGCAGTTTATTTGCTTTAAACTGAAAACATACAAATACATACAATAAGCAAACAAGCAGATTATTAACCTTTCTTTTGACATTGACCTTGAGGTCTTGTTTATTTTCCTAGTCATGATGCAAAAGCTAGAGTTGGCTCCCACTCATGAAACAAAGAGTGCAAAGTCCAATGTGAACTTCACTAGAAATTCTCTTCAGTAGGAAAAATTCTATGATTCTGCCTGACATGCCATAACAACATCTTAAATATATTGACTTTCTTTTTGCTTTTCTTTCTCTCTTTTTAATCACAGACCTTTGAGACCTGGTTACTCTCTGACTTAGGCTTGAGTCTAGAGAGAGAAGTGGAAGAAAATGTGCTGATATGAGTGTCACTGAACAAACTTCCTTCAACAATACATTAATTTACTTTCAGCTATTTCACTTTAACAAATATTTATTGAATAGTTACTATGTAATTTTTCTTTTGCCAAGAGGAAAAAATTATGAGAGAAAAGCTCATTTTTCAGAGAAAAAAAGCAATAAAAGCCATCTTTTATTGAATACTTACTATGAATATATAAAAGATGGGTATAGATATTCCTACTGTTTCAGAAGTAAAACTGGAGTCCTTTACAATAAATAAAACTAGCTTATGACGTATTCCTAAGTAGTACCATTCTCTTTTTTAAGTCTTTATTGTTGAAAGTGTTACATTGTAAAGGACTCCAGTTTTACTTCTGAAACAGTAGGAATATCTGTACCCAACAGGTGGGCACAGCCACATGTTACTGCAGGGCTGCCCACCCTTGACACTGTGCTCAGCAAGGCTCCTCTGCTGGGGTTGTTTTTGAACTTACAAAACAAGTAACATAAATACACAATGAAGTGGAATATGACCAGAAGTTTCTAACAGCTCAAAATAATATTCAGTACCCAAGGCATGTTTTAGGGAGAAAAATAAAACTAGCTTATGACGTATTCCTAAGTAGTACCATTCTCTATTTTTTAAGTCTTTATTGTTGAAAGTGTTACATAGGTCCTCTTTTTCCCCCATTAACCTCTTCCAGCATTCTCCTATCCCCAACCTCAGACCTCACCACCCCATTGTCTGTGTCCATGGGTTATGCATATCTGCCTACAAGTTCATTGTTTGATTTTCCCATCCATCCACCCTCCCCCACATTCCCTCTAAGGTTCAACAGTCTGTTCATGCTTCTGTGACTCTAGGTCTGTTTTTGAGCATCAGTTTATTTGGTTCATTAGATTCCTCATATGAGTGAGATTGTATGATACTTGTCTTTCTCTGACTGGCTTATTTCACTCAGTATTAATAATCTCCAGGTCCATCCATGCTGTTGCAAATGCTAAGAGTTCTTTCTTTTTTATCTGAAACTGGACCAATTTTTTTACATCACTTTTTAAAATTCTTCCCACAATTTCCATCCATTTTTATTCTCTCATTCTTACCAAAGAGCAAATAATCGCTTTTGTTGCCTAGATTAAATTTACCAAGAGCTTTTTTTTTCCTGAGCAATAATAACAGTCAAGGATTTCGTGGTTAAGAAGGAAAATGGCCAGAACAAGACCACAATCCCATTTCTTTTCTTTCTTTCTTTTTTTAAAATATATTTTATTGATTTTTTACAGAGAGGAAGGGAGAGGGGTAGAGAGTTAGAAACATTGATGAGAGAGAGACATCTATCAGCCGCCTCCTGCACGCCCCCCACTGGGGATGTGCCCACAACCAGGATACATGCCCTTGACCGGAATCGAACCTGGGACCCTTCAGTCCGCAGGTCGACGCTCTATCCACTGAGCCAAACCGGTTTTGGCACAATTCCATTACTTCATGTGCCTTCAGTTTCAGTTCATGGAAAATGATGCCTTTAGGCCCAAAATGGCATGATAAAGTTGATTCTCAGTTTATATTTTTATGCAGAAAGTTTACAGTATACCTTTAGATACATTTGAATTTCCATCGCAATTTAAAAACAAGTGATTTCGGGTATCGGCCTTCTTGAGGGTTTATATTTTAAAACTTCCTCATGTGGCTCTCTTGGCTGTTATTGACATCAAATTCACTGTATAAGAACAACAGAGGTTGTTGCTTGAGGAAGCACTACCCTCCTGCCTCAATCCCTGGCTTGTTGGAGAGAGTAATAATACCCTTGGACAGCAAGGAGAAGGCCACTGTGTGTCCATCCCTGGGTTCTTTGTCCTCCTGATTCTAGGGTAATCACTGAATTGTGTAAATTTTTGAAATCTGTAGGTTTCAGCAAGGACAATTTTTTTTTATCTTCAACAATGTGAAAGCAACCCTAAGTATAAGACCTAAAATAAGATATTCTTTAAAGGAAAAGTGAGACCACTCAGAGAAAAGAGGACAGTTAAACAAAACATTCTCTAAAACCACCCATGATTTAAAATGTAAATGCTGACACTTATAGATATCTATCTATTCCATACGTACTCTACATTTGAAATATATGTTCTGAACAATATATCTTGAATTGGCATTAAAGCTGCTACTATTCACTGGTTACTAAGGCAAGCTGCTAGGAAGCGTAGACTTTCTTTAGACACGTATCTGTTTATTTTTCAAGTGCAACATTGCCATCTACAGGATGTGAAGTGAAAAAGTCCACCAATCCTTTAAAAAAACGTCTGCAATCAACACTAGAAATCAATGAGGTTGAAAATATGTGTGTCTAAAATCAGTCCTGTTTGATTATACTACCAGGTACGATATTTTGTAAATGTATCTCATAATCTCACAGTTTACACACAAATAAATAAATAATTTAAAAGAATGCATAAAGTCAACTTTGTCACAGCTTCTTTTATCTTTAGCAACTGCATTAGGGGTTTACGTACTCAAAAGCTGTACCATGATCAGTGTTAAGGAGCGGGGGGGGGGGGCGGAAAGCAAGCATCAGTGTGAGGTTTTTAGATGGTTACATTAAGAATCAAGCTTTGCACCTACTACCAAATTCTCTTAAAGTTAGACAAGGCATTTATGTAAATATCCTCACAGAATTCAAATAACAAGTACAACAAATATTTTAATAGGTTTCAAATAGCAAATAAGGAAAAAAGTATTTCTCCTAGTACAAGACAACTGATATGGCATTTACTTAATGTGTCTAATAATCTACTCAGACTGCCTTACATCCCAGTGACATAGCAAAGGGGAAACTTTTAGGCTGTTTTGCAAACAAAGAAACAGGCACTTAGCATGCTGATGTTGAAAAGCTTACTTCATTGTCAGGCTGCTTATTTTCAAAGAAAAATAATGAGGGAGAGAAAGGATAAAGGGAGAAACAACATTACTTGTTTTCTACATTTTGACACACAGACTAAAATATGAACTAGAAAAATATAAAACACACAAATGGTAATAAGAAATTATTTTTGAGTTCTCAGTGTGACCTCAGTTCATTTGAAATTGAAATTACAATATTTATTGGAAAAAAAGCTTGAATGTTTCAGGAAAAGCTATTATAGTTTTATAGTGCATTTCTAATCTGCTTTCTTGGAGATATTTAATTTTAGGATGTATAATTAGCTCACTCTAATTCCTTAATTATGGTCTGTCCAGAGACTAAGAAATGGGCATGATAATATCCATATTATGCTAGTCTTCTTGTGACTTTTGAAATCGAATTCCAGAATAAAAAATGGGATTAATATAAAGCCATCTTGATACAAAACAATCATATAAAAGTATATAATTAAGTCTACTATGTGAGCACAATGTTAACTAGAAAGTAGCCACTAAGAAATGCTGGTACTGTTGTGCCAAAGAAAAGCAACATTAAAATGAAAAAAAAAAGTTTTTAAAAGCTCGATATCATGTTTCATTTCAAATGTCTACAGATTTTCATGACATTCACCATAGCCTCTGGATCCATGGGCCGAATTTAAATCAAAAGATTAAAGAAAAATAATCCTAGCCACCAAAACAAACTCATTTCATCTCTAGTCCATCTACTACATGCAGTCACCAAGGAAAGAATAAAATGTTTATATGAATTCCATGAGTAGTTTTGATCCAAAGGCAATTATATGAATAAGGGGCCAAACTCTGGCTGAAGCCATTATAGCTACCACCCTTTGAAATGCAATTTATATAATATCATCCACTGCTGCAATGTTCAGAGGACATCTCCTTTATAAATAGAAACCACTTTCCTCAAGGTCCCCAATAAACCCCAACATTGCCAAATCCAATGGAAAATTCTTAGACCTCATCTTACTCAACTACAGAGCATTTGACATGACTTTCCTCTTCTTCCTCAAATACTATCTCTACTTACCTTCCAGAATACAGCATACTCTTAATTTTTTCCAAGATCTTGGCCACTTTTCTTTGTCTCTTTTGCTGCAACTTCTTTCTCATTCTGATCTCTGAATGCAGGTTTGCTCTCTTAGGTTGGTCCTTGAGCCTCTTCTCTTTTCTATCCGTACTACATATCTAGATTACGTCATCCATCCCATGCTTTAAACATTATCTTTATGCTGATGGTTCTCAAATGTCTATAACCAGACCCAAATTGAACCTCAACTCTAGACTTTTATGCCCAATGCCTACTTAACATTTCCATTTCAATATCTAGTAAAGAATCTCATGCTTGATCTGTTTAGAACAGGTTTTTTTTTTCTTCTGCATCCCTATGTCTGCTTCTTTTTCAGCATTTCCTATCACAATAAACAATACCTCTTAGGCCTATAATACATATTTATTGAATTAGTTTATAATGAATTAATTAACTAACTAACACAAAGAGAATACTAGGGGAGAATTGAGATTTATCATTAGGGAAATTATCCTAGTAATTGAAAATGTAATCAGGACGAAATCGGTTTGGCTCAGTGGATAGAGCATTGGCCTGTGGACTGAAAGGTCCCAGGTTCGATTCCAGTCAAGGTCATGTATCTTGGTTGTGGGCACATCCCCAGAAGGGGGTGTGCAGGAAGCAGCTAATCAATGTCTCTCTCTCTCTCTCTCTCTCTCTCTCTCTCTCTCTCTCTCTCTCTCTC
>JAAGEH010002359.1:0-78773 GCA_011751065.1 Lasiurus cinereus | reverse complement strand
ATTTCTTTAGTTCTACTGCAATCAGAGACACTAGAACTGGTTTCTCTGAGATGTCCCATTCACTTTCATCTTTTTGCTTTCCTCCTCTCTAATCTGTGGCATTGTAGAAACTTCATTTTATTAGGCTAACATGTACTGATCATCTTTTAGTCATGGCTTAAGCATTATTTTTCCAAAATGGTATATATGACCTTAAAATTATGCCTTTATAGTTTCAAAGCATTCTATGTATGTTTATTTTGGTATCACTCTTTAGTCATTAATCATACTGAACTTCTCTTTAGTCTTCACATACTTTATACCAGTATATCATCGCTCTTCACATGCTTTCTTTCTGCCTGCAATACTGTGAAATATGGTTTTAGCAGTTAATTCCTTCTTAACAATTCTTGGAGTAATACTTGGCTTTAGACTAATGTTTTTTTTTTGTGTGTGTGATTGCTTTTTAGTTTAGTTTTACCTGTACTTTTCATACCATCAGGACATTAATTGTACAGGGACCTGTCTTCTCTAGTGGGCTAATGGGTAGATAAGAAAATGACCTTTAATGTACAGCAAGGCAACACCAGGATGAAAAAGATCGCCTGGAACATACTTATAGAATGAATATTCTATCAGGACGTTTAGTACATACAATCTACCCATTGCTACCTGGACAAGTTTCATGAAAATTGGAGAAGTTTTATTTTTTAATTCCTTACTTATGTTTTATTTAAGCAGGTAGTGCATTCTATTAATGTTTGACCTGTGTTTGTTATGTTGATTGTAGTTAATTAATGTTTTTAATTTACATGTTAGCATAACATATATTAAATGAACTACATCATCTTATACCTTCCTATATAAAAACCTGTTGAAAATACACTGACTTCAGAAAGAGGTTAATATACTAGTATATACCTCTATCTATATAGTGCTAATGAAACAGTGTTCATGCACTGAAATATAAGCTGTATTATAAAGTATTGATAATTGTGTTTAGTGTACCTGTTTATCTGTAACAATCATTTAAACAAATTCAATATAGTAGATACATTTGTGTGCTGTCATTTCACTCAGTCTAAGTGGATACAAAATGTCAAACCAAATTCAGTCTATTCTGTTCTTCACCTCTCCACACATATCACTTAACATATTCCTAATGTACAGACATGCAATATACAATGTATCTTCTTTTTTTACCTTGAACATTATGATAAACTTAAACTCAGAGACGAACTCCTTCATTTTCACATCTGTGTAACAGAGAATTTTTTTAGTACTGCTTATGTGAAAGCTTTCTTAAGCATCATGACTATGGGTAGAAGGATAAACAAAATAGATAAAGATCTTACCTACAGAGAACTCTTATTCTAGTAAGGGAAAAGGAGACACACACACACACACACTCATGCACAAACACATATCTATGTGTGTGTGTGTGTGTATCAGCAACAATTAGTGTGAGAAAAATAAGGTATATTTAGAGTCATGAAAACAATTTTTGAAAATGATAATCAGAAAGGATTCTGTGAGATAATTTCAAGAAAAGATAAAAGACAAGAATGAGCTAGTGAATAACTGAGAGAATAGCATCAGTAAAAATAATGTTGAAACCATCTTATGAGAAACTGAAGAATTAGGCTTTGTGAATTGAATTGAGATATTCACTAAAGCAAATTATTAAAATCTGAATGAGCATTACTAAAAAGCAATGCAATCTTATATCATATTGCTAACTGATAAATAACAATTGTTTCTATTTTACATGGGATTGTAAAAGACTCAAGACTCTTGATGGATATTTACTGGAATATGAAACATCTGTCATCTAATTGATAAGCAATAGAAAAGAAAGTGATTTATGACAGCTACTTAAAATTGTTAAAAACTAATTAAAACTCCAGGGAAGATATGTCTTTAAAAAAAACCTAAATAATTGGAATACTAGATACCTGAAATTGAGTAACTAAAAAAAACAGTACACACTGAAGCCCAAAATAACCAGAAGCCTTTTTATAGTTGCTATTTTACCCTAAATTTCCCTCACTGACTATACAACTCTTTCATTTTTTTCATCACAGTATCTATGTGCATTTACAAAGATGGCTAACTAATTTACATCATATTCATTTGTATTTAATTGGTTTTTATCTTTGAATGAGAGAAAGCCTACATCATTGATCAATTCAGTGCATATATAGGCACTTTTGAATGAAAAGATTGGAGATTCAAGACTAAAGAGAGAGAAAGTAAAAGGGATACAAGAATATTTATGAGAAAGCATTGAGGAAAGTGAAGAATTAAAAGTTGAAAACCTTCAGATACATACAATGTGATGAATACAAAGAGCCTATTTGGAGCAAAAGAATTCTATTAGGGAAATACTGAATTTAAAGTATGATTGGAATAGGTTCTGGCAACTAATAAAACAAGTGTAGGGAGAGGAAAATAAGCAGATAATAGCAGTATCTTAAAGATAATTAAGGTATAAAAACCATATGGTGCTTCTTGTTTAGGATGAATAGCATGTGTTCATTCATATTCCCTTACAAACACACCATTAAAATGATGGTCATTTAATAAAAAAGTAAAAGTTGCAAGAATAAGAAGAACTGAAAGGGTCCATCAGTGAACTAAATATATTTCAAAAGCGTTTTGTAAGATGAAAGGCACATAAAAATTCATAATGAGTAAAATTTGAGACACAGGCAAGGAAGCCAAAATCTATGTAAAAAGCCGAAACTCATTTGCTCTGCTGAATCTGTAAGAGCCTCGGTACTAAGAAAAGCTAAACCTGGTAGATGGCAGAAGTGAAATGTAAACTAAAATTGCAATTTAAGATCTATAACTGGAATGCCTCCCTACCATCTCTTAACATGAGAAGAGTGCCCATTCATTATAGTTCATTTCCACAGAAGTAGAATAAACTTTCTGAAGAAAATTTGTACACATATGTGAGCATTACCCAGATCTCCCAATATACCTAATTATAGGTTTCAAGACAAATAGCTACTTCTTCAGTTTTTTAAAAACATATTAGATGATCAGTTACATAAACTCTGCTAGTTTCATTGTAAGTTATGGAAAGACAATCATGAATCACAGAACACCAGAGGAAAGCTTTCAATATGCAGATGAAAACAAAACAAAACCCACATGGAATAGAAATTACTTGTTAGACAATATAAATCACAGAAGAACATGGGAGAGCAATAAAACAATTGAAAAAAAATGTCTAATTATCACCTCAGACACTTTGTTGTTGTTGTTTTTTTCTTGTTTTGATAATGTATCCACTAAATAAATTTCTAGAAAAGAGAAATTCTAATATAAGGAACAGTTTGGGAAAACCTATATGTATAAAAGCCAAAGCAACCATTATCACCGGTCACTATGATGCGCACTGACCACCAGGGGCCAGATGCTCAACCCAGGAGCTGCCCCTGGTAGTCAGTGTGCTCCTACAGTCAACCTCCTGTGGTCCCTCCCCCTTGGCTGGCTGACCCTGATAGCCCCAATTGGGACTGGGTAAGAGGACCCGATCAGTCCAATTGCCAGCCAGGCTAAGGGACTCCACCTGTGCATGAATTCATTTAACATACAAAAATGAATCTAGACAAAGATCTTACAGTACATTCAGCACAAAAAGCAACTGAAAGGTGAATCACCAACTATAAACTTCTTAGAAAATAACATAAGAGAATCTAGGTGACATTAAATATGACAATGACCTTTTAGATACCACATCAGAGATACAATCCATGAAAACAATCGATAAGATGGACTTTATTAAAATAAAAAAAGTCTTTTTTGTCACAGATAATGTATTAAGAATTATAAGACAAACCAATTAAAAATATTTATAAAAGCTACATCTGTGTAAAATGACATTGGAATTTTGATAGGGATTGCATTAAATCTATGGATGGTTTAGGATAGTATGCGCACATTCTTCTGATCCAAGAACATGAGTTATTTCTTCCTTTGTTGTCTTCACTTTTTTACATCAGTCTTAGAGTTTTCATTGCATAGATCTTTTGCTTCCTTGGATAAATTTATTGCTAAGTACCTTTACTGTTTGCTAAGTAGGACTACTGTTTTTGATCTACTGTGAACAGGATAGTGTAAACTACCATGTGATACTTCTGGGTCTATATCCAAAGTAAAATATTAAACTATATCTTTATTGCCATGTTTATTGCAACACTATTCACAATACCAAGATATAGAAACAAAAGAAATCCTGCTATTTGCAACAGCACGGATGGATCTTTTGAGGGCATTATGCTAAGTGAGATAAGTCAGACTGATAAAGACACAATGGATGACATCACTTACTAGTGAAATCTGAACAACCAAACTCAGAGAAACAGTATAGAATGGTAGAATAGTGGTTACCAGGGCCTGGGGTATGGGGGTTTTGGCAAGATTTTGTTAAGGAGCACAAAATTATAACTAGTACATAAATAAATTTTGGACATGTAATGCATAGCATAATTATTAGAGTCAATAATACTATATCATAAACTTCAAATTTGCTGAGATAGTAGATCTTAATTGTTTACACCACAAAAAAAAAAAGAAGCAACATTATGTGACTTAATACAGGTGACAGCTAATTCTATGGTGGTCAACATATTGCAATATATAAATGTAGCAAACCAACACATTATATATCTTAAACTTATGCAATGTTATATATCAATATCTTAAATTGAAAGTTACATATGTTAAAGAACTATTGTTTAAAACATAAAAAGTAATCTTAAAACTCAACAAACAAAAAATAACTTGATTAAAAAATGGGCCAAAGACCTTAGCAGACACCTTACCAAGTAGATATACAATTGGCAATTATGCAGATGTGAAGATGTTCCTCACCATATGTCATATTGCTACAAACCTATTAGAATGAGCATAATCTAGAACACTGACACCACCAATGCTGAGTAGAATTTGGAGCAACAGGAACCCTCAATTACTGATGGTGGAAATGATAAATGGTATAGCCACATTGAAAGAGAGTTTAGTGGTTTCTTACAAAACTAAACACAGTCTTACCATGTGACCCAACAAATATACAACTTGATATTTACCCAAAGGAATTGAACATTTATACCCACACAAAAACTTGTACACAAATGTTTATAAAAGCTTCATTTATAATTGCCAAAACTTCTAAGCAAGGTACCCCCAAGTTAATAAGTGGATAAAGAAAATGGCTCATCTAGATAATGGAACACTATTTAGAACTAAATGTAAATGAGCTATAAAACCATTATGAAAAGACATGAAGTTACCGCACAAGATATTACTAAAAGAAAGAAACCAATATTTTTATTTATAGAAAATTTATTGTATAGTTAAAACCACTAAGATATGATGAAGGGAAAAAACAAAAAACTGCAATCTTGACCTTAACATAGATTTTACTTTAAGTAAAATTAAATGTAAGTGAATAAAGTTTTTCAAATTTATCAGAAAAATTTTAGAATATTACATTTATTTTTTTGAGTTCTATGTCAAAGTATCTGAATCATATTAAATTGTGTTGTGAAAATTATGAAGTCTAATACATTTTTCTATTAAACCACTCAATTTTAGAATATAAAGTACTTTTTCCAACCCTTCAGAAACAATTACTTTTCATAAGTCGACACAGTTTTTGATGGAATCTGTCAGAAAAACTTGTATAGTTCTCTTGTTGTAATAAATGGAATATTCGGGTTTAATTTCCATAAAAATAGATTTTAGAAAATAACAATTCTGGGATTTATTAGATTTTCCAGCAAAGCATTGCAATCATCTCATGCATCAACCATAACTACTGCTTATTATAGTGCCAGTTGTAATCATTTGCTGATTTTGCTAATGTTCATAGAATACTGAAGACTGTATTTGCTGTCTATCTCAAAATGATGAGTTCAGAGCCCTAAGTTTTATTTAAAAATTTTTGACAAATATTTGTATAGTGTGATAATTTTTCAAAGTTTTTCATCTCATGGCACACATAAATGAGTTACTAAAATTCAGCAGCACACCAAAATATATATTTTTTGCAGACCTGGTAAAAAAAATAGGTATAATTTTTATTTATTCACACTGGATGACTATTGTGTTACCTGTTGTCACTTTTTAATTTAATAATAGAAGGGAAAAAAAGCTGGTGCCCCTGACTAAATAGGCAGATATTGGATATTTCTAAAATCCTTGTATTGAGAATATAATGATATTCTATCACAATTTACATAACTGCATGAAAGCTTAATTGATTTATTTTTCCTTTTCATTTTGGAAGGGCATTAAGTATTTATCCCTCATGATGTGAAATTCATCACATCTTGCTTGTTTTACTTCACATCCTCTGATTTTTCTAACTATAAACTTGAATCCTCCTCAAATTATCTGAACTGATATATGAGTGCAGGTCTCATTATACCAATGAGAAAGCTTGCAGTCAAGAAGGAATATAAGATGACTCTTGAACATGATAAAACATTTAATAAATAGAGTGAAGAAATTAATAAAATAGAGCCCAACTTTTAAATATTTAAGAATATAAGCTACTATATGATTACTCTGCATTTTCTATGAATTTTAAGTGTGATATGCTCTATTCTAATAATATGTAAAGCTATGTTAGTGAACATTGAAATAGAAAAGTTATGTGTTAACCATTTTACCTTTGATCGGTATAATGATTTATTTGTGACTAGTGCCCTGGTACATGGATTCATGCACATTGAAATGGAATTAATTAGAAGAAATATTTTAATATTGCTACTCATGTCTAGCTAATGAAAAGCAAATAGGATTCTATCAAATCTTCTGTCTACTTACTCCAGGACTTTTGTGAGGATCAATTGAGATGAGGCACCGGAAAACGCTTCACAAAATTTGGTTAAAGTGTAAAATGTTTGCAACTGACTATAAAGCAAGTTGTGTTTCTGGGCTAACGAAACTATAAGGATGCTAGTTGCTAGGGAGAGGAAGCTGGAAGTTGATACTTGACATTATTACCCAGTGCCCACAGCCACTGTTTGCAGACTGGGCTGGGCTGTGGGCCACATTTTGCACCATGGGTTCTTGGCAGTGTTGGCTACCACATGGTGGGCTATTTCTCCAGAATGGTGGCAGGGCCTGTGTCCCACTTGGGGGAAGCTGAATATTGGTTTGTTAGCTCCAGGTCCATGCTGCTTTTTTTTTTTAATGGCCAGTGCAGCCGAAACCAGTTTGGCTCAGTGGATAGAGCGTCGGTCTGCGGACTGAAAGGTCCCAGGTTCAATTCCGGTCAAGGGCATGTATCTTGGTTTGGGCGCATCCCCAGTAGGGGGCATGCAGGAGGCAGCTGGTTGATGTCTCTCTCTCATTGATGTTTCTAACTCTCTATCCCTCTCCTTTCCACTTTATAAAAAAATCAATAAAATATATTTAAAAAAATAAAAATAAATCAATTTAAAAAAATGGTCAGTGCACATAATGGCAGCTCCTGCATTGAGCATCTGCCCCCTGCTGGTCAGTGCATGTCATAGCTATGGTCAGATGGTCAAATGGACATGTAGGCTTTTATATATATAGACTAGAACCCTGGTGCATGAAATTTTATGCACTGGGGAAGGAGAGGGTGGTCCCTTAGTCCAGCGGCTCCCTTGCAGTCCGGGACCCCTCAGGGGATGTGCACCTACTGGCTTAACCTGCTCCCCATATGTATTGGGCCTAATCCAGCAGTTGGACATCCCTATTGCAGTCTGAGAGCCCTTTCTTCTTACTGCTTGGCTTGCTAGTCCTTAGAGCTGCTGCAGAGGTGGGAGAGGCTCCTGTCACCACAACTGCACTCGCCAGTTGTGAGCCCAGCTTCTGGCTGAGTGATGTTCCCTCTGTGGGAGCACACTGATCATCATGGATCAGCTCTTGCATTGAGCATCTGCCCTCTGGTGTCAGTGCACATCATAGCAACTGCTCATTCTGTTCATTCTGCCATAACGGTTGCTTTGGCTTTTGTTATATAGATCTTTCTCATAATTGTATTTAAATTGTTAATGAAATCATGCTATATGATTCTGGATTAATTAATGATTAATAAATAGGATCAAAGTTAAAGCTTACTAACAACAACTAAATGATTTCCAGATAAATTATTGATATATAAACTAGGATTCCCAAGGCATATTCCCCAAAACAGGTTCAAAGTAATAATATTGTTGATATATGTTTTCCTTCTATTTATACCTCTTTATGTAGATTCACAACAAATGTTATGTGATTAAAAGACCAAAAATACCCTGTAATAGAATACTGCTTACATTCTAGTGGCAACATAATAGACAGCTATAATTCTGAAACTATAAAGGCCATTATTCACCAATGGTTCCTATGCACTGTAACGATTGCACTAACTTGATTTTTGCAAGTTAGTAAATGACTGATTTAGATAAACTTGAACTTCTAGTGAAATCTTGAGCCTCATCATCTATTTCATTCATTAAGATGTGTGAATAAATTTATATGCAGTCTTGTATTATAATATGTGATTACAATTATAACTTAGTATCTCTGGTGGCCCAGATAAAAATCTACCTTCCTTTTAGAATTCCAGTTTTTAGATTATTTAGATTATTAAACATTTTACTAAAGGTTAAATTTAATAACCCTAAATCTTGAACAATTCTTGGCCAATAACAATTTCTTTACATTCTCCTCTTCTTCTGACCACTTAATTAACCTGAGGCCATCAAAAAAGCAAATCAACTTGTCTTCAGTTTTTCAACATACATCTGAAATAGGTAGAGATTTATTTATGATTCCATTTGATAGTCTAATTTTTCTTGTTACATTAAGTAATTTTACATAACATCTTGGGGGATCTTACTTTATATATGAATTTGATTCTCCTTTGACTAGTTTGCTGGCACATTAATAGCATAATAACATAATCTTTAATTTTTTAAGCACACTTCAAATTATGCATGAAGAGAAAATTTGTGGATAATATGTTAGTAATGAAAATTTAGTTAAATCTTGATTGCTATTTAGGTGTTGAATTGGTTTAAGGTCTTATTTTTCTGGAATTATATTCTTATAAAAGATATCAAGATGTATCTAGTAGATTTGTAAGAGCATATGGGTTTAAAGATTGAGAATATATATTTGTTAAATACTTTGAAAATCACAATAAAAAACTGACCTCTCAATACCGTTTTATAGATTATTGCCTAGAAGGCAGACACCCAAAACCTAATGTGTCCCTTGATGAGATGATTTTATTGAAACTATATTCTTATTAATTTAAGAATATAAATTATATTCAGATTTAAAATGTTTAGAAAATCTCAGAGATAATTATCAGAGCAGCTTTTGGCATGTGATTGATTACTTTTGAATTATATTAGAACCCTTTGAGCAGAAGCAGAGTTAAAAGCTTAAGTCTAGACATGAGGTCATCATTCTCATTGTCACATTCCATGTAAAGAAAAGTGATATTCCTACGATTAAAAGAGAGGTACTTATTGGTGTAGATTTTCAGTGGCAATGTATTCCTTATTCTTGTTTCAATCCATTGTAATTTGCAACTCTGAGGATTCATTTATTTAGCCCAACCAGAAAAAATATGTGTTGTCATCTCTTCAAATAATAATTCTCTTCAATGTTCCTTACTTAGGACTTACAGAACCCTATTAAATCGGTAATGCCTCTTCTTAATGCTTTGGAAGTCTGTTTAGTATTATCTTACCTTCAGGAATAAATGGATAAATTATGTTTTGTCCTTTCATGGGAGCCAGGCCTATGTACTTTTGTCAACATGAGAAAGGCCTCTCTCTGCTGGCATAGATCAGTAGTAAATCATTAATCAGCTGCCTCCTGGTCATGGTTTGATTCCTGGTCAGGGCACATGCCTGGGTTGCAGGCTCCATCTACAGGGTGGGGCGTGCAGGAGGCAGCTGATAAATGATTCTCTCTCATCATTGATGTTTCTCTCCCTCCCTTCCTCTCTGAAATCAATAAAAATATATTTAAAAGAAAAGGATGAGAAAGGCTTGAGCCTGGCAATTATGACAAGTTAGCAGCTGTGGAAACAGCAAAACCTCACTCAGTAAACATGTGATCTATTCAGAATAGTATTTGAATCAAGTTGGGACTTTTGTTTGCTGATAACCAGAAAAATTTACTTCCAACTGACTATTGAAAGAACAGGGCATTTATTTCATAGATTGCCTAATTTCAAAAGCTACATATTCCTCAACCAGTTCTTGTCATTTACTTCTGGGTTTTGTTTTGTTTTTCACCTTTTCCCATTTCATTTTCAAACAAGCGTATTCTTTAAACTTCCACAGGTCTCACCCTGTCTACATCTTTTGACTTAATTCATATAAAGGAACATGGTGAAAATTGGCTGCCAGCAGGTAGGTCCAAAAATACAGAGAGAATTTCTTGTTTTGTTTTATTTTGTCTTTTAAATTGATGAGGATTTTATTTTATTGATTTTCCACAGAGAGGAAGGGAAAGGGATAGAGAGCTAGAAACATCAATGAGAGAGGAACATCCATCATCTGCCTCCTGCATGCCCCCTACTGGAGATGTGCCTGCAACCAACGTGCATGCCCTTGACTAGAATTGAAACTGGGACCTTTCAGTCTGCAGGACGATATTCCATCCACTGAGGCAAACCGGTTTTGGCTGTTTTTTGTTTTTCTTCTGACAAGCTGTTATGCAAGTATAGGATTGATTCTGATTGAGATGCATGAAAGCTTATGTTTAAGTGATACGTATCAATGTGGCCAGGGTGATCGACCTGCATTGTTTGGATGAGTATGTGTTCCACTGTGGTTATGAAGAATTTGTGCTTTTTGATCCTGGCCAGGGTCACATGAACCAAATCTGGAGTTGCAGTTAACTCCATTTAGTACATGCACACAGATGGGTAAGAGGTAGTTTGGAAAAGACATTTCAGGCACTCTTATCAGTAGTAAATGAAATGGATGTTAGATGAGCGACACCTTATTAAAAGATTGATGTAATTGGCCAGAAATCAAAGTTCACAAGTGTTTACAGAGTTAGAAAAAAAATAAAAATAAAAAGGAGGTTCATGGTATATAAATAATATTCAAAACTACCTAAATGCTAATTAAAAATAATCATTATATGTTAAATTAGAATATATACTTGTGATAGGTTTTATTAATGTTTGCTCAATATTCATTTTTTTCTTTCCTTGTTGCCCCTCTTTGAAGCAGGATTATAAATTCTTACTTTAGAGATAGCATGATTGACTTGGCTTGGCCAATGAAATGTGAGTAAAAGTGCCATATGTCACTTCTTGACAGAGTTTTGAAGCCATTGTGTGATGGTACGTCTATTTCCTCTCACAATGACTTCAAATGGATCCATCTGGATGGAGGCTGACTACTGGAATACAGGGCAAGATGAGGCTGATATGGATAGACACTTTGAATAAAAAACAAACATTTGTTGATATAAACCACAAACATTCTGAGCTTATATGTTGTGGTATGCCAGTGAAAATACTGACTGACATGATCTGTTGTTTTGGTTTTTCCCCTTAAAAAGATTTATCCTGTACTCCTATGGTCAAAATAAGTTAAAAAGCAAAGCTTTTTTATCAATTTTGGAGGATTGCAAATCAACACAGTTTAGTTTTAGATAATTTGAGAACAAAGAAAGACCAAAAAAATCACCTATGTCCCCCAGTATTAAATTATTTGAGAATACTGTTTTGGAGACTATCCTTTGAAGATGGGTTGTATTATCCTGAAACCAAAAATAGCATTACATTTCTTTGGATTCACACACTTGTATTATGCAAACCTCCATCCTGCCTGACTACAGAAAATTATTTTATTCCATTAACCTTGAGGAACCTCAAGGGATGCTTATGCTTAGATATTCCACAAATGAGTCCTTGTCATGCACTCTGTTCTCCTCCTCCCTAAATCATTAATCTATCTATTCAGGTAGCTGCTACTCCTCTGCAGTTTTTATATTCAGCATAAATAAAGGCCCATCACCTAATACTATACTACATAGCTAAGATAAGACTATTTCACTTGGAAAAGGTCATTCCTGAAGGCTTGAGGAAAAAAAAAAAACTTTAAACAAAATATTCCACTGTATTTGGTTACTGACAGAATTGTAACTCCAGCTCCTCTCCATTTAATTTTTCATAACTAAATATTCTATATTTGGATATTTCTATACATGGGAAACCAAAAGCTTCTTTTCCAAAAACTCAATAAAAACAAAAGCATATATTTCCAAGATTAATATGTCCTTTTTTCCTACTTTTACAAAACGCATTTTTATAATTCATATAAAAATCTAGACTTATTCAGAATATTTTCTGGCAACAAAATCCAGGCATATATTTGTCTACAGACTAGTATGCATTCTCAATATTCATTTCCCCCTGATAGTAGAAAATACAAATTAGTCATTTTTATTGAGACTTAATTTAATATTTTCAGGTCATTTAATCTATAACCTAATTCAATTCCAGATTTTCACTCACCATCTTCTCTTCCCAAAATGTCATAGACATTTGTGAATTTCATATGTCAGTGGGAAAGGAGTACCTGATCCAAAGCCACCCTTGGTCTTTTTACCATCTCTGGTCATTGATCCATGAATTATTCTTTTCCTTACTCTCTTATCTCATTACATTGTTTCTGTCCTGCTTAGTCATTCCTCACTCTTAGCAGGTACAATTAAAGGCAACCAGGCTGGCAGGGGAGGGCAGTTAGGGAACCATCAGGCTAGCAGGGAAGGACAGTTGGGAGCCATAGGACCAGCAGGGGAGGGCAGTTGAGGGCCATTGGACCAGCAGGGGAGCAGTTAGGCATTAATAAATCTGGCAGGGGAACAGTTTGGGGCAATCAGGTAGGCAGGCAGGTGAGTAGTTAGGAACTAGCAGTTAGGATTGGAGAAGGTGAAGGCTGGGCTGAGGGACACCTCCTCCCCCCCCCCGCCCAGTGTACAAATTTTATGCTCCAGGCCTCTAGTTTCATTTATGAAAACCCTCCTTATACTCTACATCTCAAATCCATAAATCCATTTTGGAATAGTCCTTTTTAGCTTTTTGGTGAAACAATCATATATTACATATTCATATTCACTGCAAATATCTCTTGGAAGTTATTATTGGCATTATAAAATTGGCATAAACATATAATGTACATCTTCTGATATAATTGCATAGTATATTGACATAATCTCTATTAGAAAACTGATTGAAGAGGGTACTATCTTCTGATAATCTGAGTTTCCTAGATAAATACATATACAGTGGTACCTTGAGATGCGAGTACCCTAACATTCGAGATTTTTGAGATACAAGCTGTCGAGCGAGCAATTTTTGCTTTGAAATACTAGCAACAGTTGAGATAGGAGTAATCACGCAGATCAGCTGGCTGCACACGACCCACCAGTTTACCACGACTTGAGCGTCTCATAGTTTCCCATGTGTCAAGGTTACAGAATGAATTAAACTCGTATCTCGAGGTACCACTGTACTAGTATTAATATATGTATCCACACATTAGCTATAGATTTATACTTTCAATGACATTCTGGAAGTCCAGGGCTAGAGTTCTAGAAAGAAAACTGTCTTTTTTGTTGTGTTGTTCCTCTTTCCACTTCCTTTCAGGATTATAAAAACATGTCAGTCAGAATTTATATCTTGCTCATACTATATATCCTATCTAATAAAGAATTAATATGCAAATTAACCATCACTCTGTTACACCCACAAGTCATGCCCACCAGCCAATCAGGAAAGAGTATGAAAATTAACCCAACCAAGATGGCTGTGACAATGGAGAGAGCAGAAGGCTTGGGTATCCCTAGCAATGGAGAAAGCCAAGATTTCCACAAACCCTGGCAGGCCTAGCCCTCCACTCAAGACTATAAAGTTTCAATTATAAAAGATAAATAAATCCCAACAAAAATGGTGACAGCCATGCAGCTGGAAAGAGCAGGAGGCTAGGGTTGCCCCTGGCAATGGAGTAAGCCAAGCATTCTGCACATGCTGGCCCATCTAGGTCTCCACTCAAGGCTACAAAGTTTCAATTATAGAAGATAAATAAATCCCAGATACCAGGGCCTCTGCTTGGGTTGCCAGAGGGCATAGCCAGCCCTGAAAACCACCAGAGGCCCCTCACCCAGGCCACCCCATACCCCAAAGGAACCCCCACCCTGATCCGGGACACCCTTCAGGGCAAACCAGCTGTCCCCTACCTGTGTACCAGGCCTCTATCCTATCTAATAAAAGAGTAATATGCAAATTTACCAGCAGTCCAAGACACAAGATGGCTGTAAAAGATCCTGTGTGGTCAAAGATCCTGCTCCCTAGTGGACACAAGATGGTTGACACAAGATAGCCAGCAGGGGAGGCTGCTGGAAGGGACCAGACCTGCAAAGGAGGGCAGTTGGGAGTGATCAAACCTGCAGGGGAAGGTAGTTGGAGGGGACCAGACCTACAGAGGAGGGAAATTGGGGGCAACTGGGCCTGCAGGGAAGGGCAGTTGGGGGGGACCCAGCCCTGCAGGGGAAGGTAGTTAGAGGTGACCAGCCTTGTAGCAGAGGGCAATTAGGGGCAATCAGGCTGGCAGGGGAGTAGATAAAAGGTGATCAGGCTGGCAGGCAGAAATGGTTAGGGGCAATCAGGAAAGCAGGCAGGAGAGCAGTTGGGAGCCAACAGTCCTGGATTGTGGGAGGGATGTCTCTGACTGCCTACTTAGGGCTGATCCTACTGAGATCAGGCAGTCAGACATCCCTTGAAGGATCCCTGTTGTAGAGGGTGCAGGCTGGGCTGAAGCACACCCCCCTAATGCACAAATTTAATGCACTGGGCCTCTAGTCTATTTTATATCAGCAGTGGTT
This sequence comes from Lasiurus cinereus, assembly GCA_011751065.1. NCBI lineage: Eukaryota > Metazoa > Chordata > Mammalia > Chiroptera > Vespertilionidae > Lasiurus > Lasiurus cinereus. The sequence goes on along the minus strand of JAAGEH010002359.1, from coordinate 63,899 downwards.
TCTTCTTTATTTCATTTTCATACAAAGACCCAGAGTGAATAACACATTTTAGACTATCTGAAAAAGGAAAAAACAAAAACAAAAACAAAAAATAACCAGAAACCCCAGCAGGGTAGACACAGAGAGCATGAAAATATAGAGAGTCTTATATTTGCTTTTCTTGGATTGTTGGTAGAGTCCATGCATCAATTTTATTCATATTTTACTGGTCAAAACAAACTGGCCTCATCCATCACTGAAATAGTGCCTACCAGCTGGCCAACCTCCCGTGTCCCTCCCTGGCCCCGATTGTGCATTGTTGGAGTCCCTTGGCTGGTCTGCACTCTCTTTCAACCCAATACTTCTCAGGGGATGTTGGAGACCCAGTTTTGGCCGATCTCTGCAGCCAGGCAGAGGGATCCCATTGGTACATGAATTTGTACACTGGGATTCTAGTAATAATATAACTTAATCTACTTAACAATGTCAGTAAATGCAAGAATGGCTTATTAACAGTAAAATTTAATATTAAAGAGAAGTATAATTTCTTTATCTCAGAATTTTACCTAAAGATACTTTTGCCAAAAGGTGTTACACATCATCTAATCTAAATGAAGTGTTAAATTGCTGTCCAGATATCCTTGTGGATTTACTAAGTAGCACTTAAGTTGGTCCTTAAACCATTTCTATGCCTATATCCAAGAAAAGTTAATTTATTTGCCAAAGATTGAATATTAAGTGGCAAGGAAAAAAATTTAACCAACTAGAATCAATATTAATATTCATGATGTATAACACTACTTTATAATGTGTCCTATAATAGTGCTTCAGATAAGTGCTTTACTTTAAAATATCTTACTAAAATAACTAGTTTTCATAAATACCATTGACAAATATTATAAAATGTAAATAATAAAAAGATACAATATATAGTATAAATAAGAGTATTCAATTACTAAAGTAAGTATAGTTATAAAGTACTTCCAACAAAGAAAAAATACTTTACCAAATAACATAAAATAAAAATTTAAAAATAGTTTCCCTCCTGTTTTTCTACAGACAAGTCCTGAGGATGTGAACTTTCTTTTGTCCTCTATCACACCCTTTTGAAAGGTACATTATCCAGTCAAACACATAGGAGAAGCCATTAAGAAATTGACAGAATACCATCTTCCTGAAGAAGATGACATAATGTTATAAATACTTTAATTTCCTATCAAAACCCATACAAATTTCAATTCATTTCATTTAAAACTGTGGTGAAAAACAGAACTTTAAAAATTATTCTGACATCATCTGGAAGAATAAGTAGTTGAGGATAGCTAAGAAAATTTTTAAAGAAAAACAATTGAAAAAAATGTATCTACTATATTCTAAAATGTTGTATAGGCTAACGTAAATTTAAGCAGTATTTTACTGGTTCAAGTATATTAAATCAGAGCAGTAGAACAAAGTAAAGAACAAGAAAAATAACTTATTATTTCTGTACTACTGTGCACACCTACTTAGATGCTAAGAAAATGCTAAGTTCTATAGATATAGACTGAGAATAAAGGATGCTCAATTATTAATTTATTTTTATATATAATGTATTTTATTGATTTTTTTAAGGAGAGGGACAGAGAACTAGAAACATCGATGAGAGAGAGAGATATAGATCAGCCGCCTCCTGCACACCCCTACTGGGGAAGTGCCCATAACCAAGATACATGCCCCTGACCAAAATCGAACCTGGGACCTTTCAGTTCGCAGGCTGACACTCTATCCACTGAGCCAAACTGGCCTTGGCCTAGTTATTTTTTTTGGAAATATTTTATGTCCTTCAGAATATTGAGCATGTTGTGTTTTTTAAATAAAATAAATTTCACTACTGGATTTGTTGTGCTTATTGATTTATAAAATGTTTTTATTAACATAACTTTGAGGTAGGAGGTCTTATTTTCTGTCCTATATGGTACCTAGAAATATATTCTCCCTAGTTCTCTGAATAATATCATTATCTACCCACTAGGGGCCTGGTTCATGAATTCGTACATGGCTAGGGTCTAGTCAGCCTGCCCTGATGGGAGCAGATTGGGGGCAGGACTGTCCAGGGAAAGGGGCTGCAGGTGTTCCTGTCATTCTGGTCATTCTGTCCTTCAGTCTCTGAGCTTTTATTATATAGGATTATTCAGCTCATTTAGCCATAACAAAATATCATAAATTTGTGTGGCTTAAATAACAGAAATGTATTTTTCTCACAGTTCTGGAGGCTGGAATTTGGGGTCAGAGTACCAGCATAGCATCGTCTCATACATCAGAAAGCGATGGATCAATTGCCAGTAAGGGACCATGCCCAGGTTGCAGATTCAGTACCCAGTCCAGTAAGTGTAGAAGACAATGGAACAATGTTTTTCTCTCTCTCCCTTATTCTCTCTGAAATCAATTTAAATGAATGATAAATAAATAATGTTATGTAAGTATGATTTTAACAGGAAAGACATTAGTGATCTATGAAGTGAAAAACTCATTATAATACATATATACAACATGACCCATTTAAAATATATATATATTGATTTCATAGGAAGAGAGAGGGAGAGATAAAGAGAAACATCAATGATGAGAATCATTGACCAGCTGCCTCCTGCATCCCCTACTGAGGCTTGAGCCTGAAACCAGACCATGACCTCCTGGTTCATGGATTGATGCTTAACCACTAAACCCCACCAACTGGGCCCATTTTTATCAATACCAGGCACATGAGGTATATTGACAAGATCTCAGTCCTAGATGAAAGTCTGAAATTACCCAGACGTCCTTTGGAGCTAGGTTTCTGAATGCGAATTCGTTTCTGCCTATTGGATGCGCTTGCACAATATTTTGAAGGCAGAAGTGGGGCAGAGGCATCTTCCTGCAGTTTGGGGTGTTTGCTGCTGGTGATCATGTTTGCAGAGATGTGGAGGTTTCCTGCAGTGGAATCCAGGCTGTGCACTGGCAGGTGTGGCAGAGGCAGTCCCAGTGACCCGTTTTGTGCGAGCTGGAGGGGGCACTTGCAGGGACAGCAGTTTCCTGACTCCTGGGTCACAGCTGTGCCAGAGTTTCCTGGAATTCAGTTGTGACAGAGGGGGCAGCTTCTCCCTCTGGCTAGAAAGTCTTTCCTGGGAGGCCAACCTAATATCCACTCCTCCAGCTTTCTGATGATTCCCTAAGTACCAATTCCCTGTGCTAAGTTCTTTTCTGCCTAAAATAGCAAAGATCTAAAAACATTGTGGATCCTCTACTTTCAAGGAAAACAATGCTGCACAGGTTCAGGTCTGAGAAATGGATGAGGTGTTGCCGAAGGCTCCCTTCTTTGAGTCTCAGCTTCCTCTTCTGTGGAAAATAAGACCAAAGATTATCATCTGCTCAGAGCTAATGAATACCGTGGCAGCTGTGTTTCCCAAAGATGGCCACAACATTTCCCACCCCTCCTGTGGCCTTGCCACTTTCCGCCACATCCTCTCTCTTGAAGCTAGGCTGACCTCTGATGGGCTGGTAGCCAGTCCAAATACCAATCATGATACTGGTTTTATAGAGTCAATTAAATACATAAAAATACTCATGGAAGTCTGTGATTTGCCCTTGTCATTTCTTCATTGGAATAAGTTTATATTTGAGTAGACCTTTCAAAAAAAGGGCATTAGTACTCAGTTGTATACCATGTGTATTGGAATGACATATCAAATTAATGTGAGCAAAATTAAACAAAGTCCAAGGGCAGCAACTGCACACAGATATTTATGGTTAATCATTTTCTGTCAGTATTCATCTCACTAATCTAAGCAACACTAAATTGAGTACCTCATTACATGAATTTCCTTTGGCAAATATAAGGGCAATGGATGAAGTAAAATGTGCTGGGTAAGTGCCAACAACTTATCACCTTTTACCTAAACTATTGCAATAAAACTGAAGTACTAATGAAAATGATGGCTACCACTGAAACCAGTTTGGTTCAGTAGGTAGAGCATTGGCCTGTGGACTGAAGGGTCCTGGGTTCGATTCCGGTCAAAGGTACATACCTTGGTTGTGGGTACATCCCCAGTGGGAGTGTGCAGGAGGCGGCTGATCAATGTCTCTCTCTCTCATCGATGTTTCTAACTATGCTCCTTTCCTCTCTATAAAAATCAATAAATATATTTTTAAAAAAAGAAAGAAATTGATGGCTACCTTTTTTTTTTTTGTCAGACCTTTGACAATTTGCATATATTCTTTGGAACATGTCTTTGCTTTCCTTAATGTTCTCCTTTTGTAAATTGTTTACATTATATCTATGGTGAAGACATTGCCATAACAGATCCCACCATTGTAATGTCTCTCTTTATTAACATAATTTTCTATATGTAAATAGCTAAGCTCAACTTCTTATAATTCTTACAAGTTGGCAAAGTAACATCCTATTTTTGAAATATCCCATGCAAGAAAACACTTTGATGGCTCACATCCATCTTTTTTGATACTACATGTAAAAGGAACAGATGTTATATATAAATCCAAAAGTAACAAACAAAATGGATTAAATTAAAGTACAATATTGACTATCAGGCCTCTAAATTATACATTTCAATGTGAACTATTTATTTGTTAATTTCTTGGGGCTTGTTACATAGGATATCTTTATAGAAACTTGTAATTTTCCTGGAAGTGTGTGAAAGACAACTCTGCATGATCTTTAAAACATTACATTTCCCCAATATTTTATTTTCATTACCTTTGAAAGATGCTCAAGAAAAATAACTATGGAGACATGTTCTTCTGAAAAGTATGGTAAAACTTTTAATAACACATGAAGTGAATAGTCATAAATACAAAAAGAGCAGCAAGATTTTCAAAAGTATAAGTAATACCTCTTCTAGTCAGATTATCTTTCTAGTCTAGTGTTCCACATTTCTTCTTTCTTATTTTCCTAGGAAGGCATAGATTTTTTAAAAATTGGTTTTAGAGAGAGAGGAAACTTCTATGTGAGAGAGAAACATTCATCAGCTGCCGCATGCCTGTATGCCTACTACTGGTGTTTCAGCCCATAACTTGGGCATGTTCCTTGATCAGGACTCAAATCAGTTATTTTTTGGTGCATGGAACAATGCTCAACCAACTGAGCCACACCGACCAGGGTGGCACATACTATTTTTTTAGTTATGCAATTTTGCTAAACATATTTACTTTAATCAAAGCATCCTAAAGAGAGTATCTCAGGCACTTCTTTCAAAGTAAAGCATCAACATATGTTGAGTTCTTACTTTGTCTTATACATTGATTTGGTACAGATTTTCAAAGAAATACTATGAGACAGACATAGAAACATTTGGATGGGGTAACATAGCATCATGACCAAGAAGGGACATTTTTAAATTAAATTGCATGACGTTTAAACCCAGAACTTCCACTTACTAACAGTGTAAATCCAGACAATTTACTTTACCTTTTTGTGTCTGAATTTCCTCACAAAATAGAGATAAAATTATCTACTTAATAAAAATAGAGGATTAAGTAATTTATATTATGGAAAGACAGAGTACTGAGTTCATCCTCCTAAACTGCTAAAAAAGATGTGTGATTATTACTTAAAATAATGGATCTATAACAGTGTCCTGCACAGCAATCAAGATTCTCAATGTGTTTTCAGGGGACCTGCATGTTAATACTGTTTTCATTATCATATTAAACAGTGTTTTCCTTCCCTGGCATTTTGATGTTTTCAATGATGGTAATAAGACAATAATGGAAAAATTTTCGTGTCCTACTTCAAATAAAGGTAGGGGCACAAGAAGTTAACAGTAGTAATTACATTCTTCTTTACCATGAATACAAAGAGAAAAGTCAATTTCACTTAAGAATGAATTAATGAAGCATTGTCAAGGGAGTGTATATTGGAGCAGTGGCCCACAGAGTCCATTTTGCTTGACACTGAGGATGTCATATGTACCCCTGAAAGCAACTATTATTAGTATGGTAGTGGGGAGAAGCCTGATCCACATATTTTACAATGAGAAATTTATAATACCCAATGAGAATGGACTGTGCAAGCTTTCCCACAAGTTATTTACAAAGATCTTAATGTTGCCTGTATCTGGTCAGTTGACTAAGTGCTTTCCCTATCTAGAAATCCTTAAGGTATGTGGACAATTACAACAATTAAAACCAGAATCTTCCAACAATGTTTATGATATTACATTAACCTCAATCTCTGCACAACCTAGTAGCAATAGATATTAGTGCCATAGACAAGTTGACTATAGTAAATGAGTAGAGGTGCCAAGATTTGACTTTATTGCAGGAGAAAGATAAGTTGTAGGGTAAATAGTGATATTTTGAGTGAAACAGTAAATATTTTTAAGGTAAGTATGTTTTTAATTATATGTTGCAATACATAGGTACATATACTGTACATGGATGTGTATGATTGGTAATATATTGATCAGATATTTAGTTCAAGAGAAAAAATACAAGTATGGTGTCTCTTTGGCAAATGCTTTCAATGTAATTCTGTTAATTAATAAAAAAACCCTTTAAACTGTGAAAAGTTACATTATATGTTTCATATGTTTCATCTACGACATCTTTGTTATCATTAGTGTTATCTATATTAGTTCTTGATTTCAGCTAACAAAGAATTTATTATTATGATGATGATTTTTAATCCTCACCCAGATATTTTTCCATTGATTTTTACAGAGAATGAGAAAGAGGGAAAGACAGAAATATCAATGTGAGGAAAACACATCAATTGGTTGTCCCCCCCACACAAGCTCTGACCAGGACCCAGGCAGGGGAGGAGCCTGCAACTAAGGTACATGACCTTGACCAGAATCAAACCCAGAACCCTTAGGTCCACAGGCTCTATCCACCTAGCCAAACCAGCCAGGGCGCCAATAACTCTTAATGCAAGAAGTTTACTTAAAAAGTCACAAAGAAGAAAAAGTAAGTCATCTGGGCATTGCACACTCACGGTACAAGGTACAGAAGCAGAAGAAGGGTCCTTGAATATTAGGAGAGAGAAAACAAAGTTAATATAACTGAAGAAAGAAGAGGGGGAGACAAGGGCATGCTCTAGGGAGAGAGAGTGTGCACACTGGATCTTTCATCCTAAGGATTTTTTTTTCCCCTAAAGGTATGGATTTTAGATAGTTCTCAGGAGAGAAGCTGAATAGAACATTCTTCAGCTTTGCAAGTGTGTCCTTTAGAGTTGTGGTCTGTGCTAGGATATGAGGTTATTAGTGATCACAGCTGGTCATCAAGTCAGCAATGTGGTCCCTTCATCCTACTTTTCTGCTTTTCTAGGTTTGGAGCTGAAACACAACTGAGGCCTAGAAATTATCTCTAGTTTGACCACATCCTGTTTCTGTGGTCAGTGATCCAGGGCTTTGTTCCTAAGGTAAGTTGATGAGAGTCTTAGGCTTAAGGGAGTGGTTGTACAAGGGATTAAATGGAAGTCCTATGAAGCTCTTCTGTGGCCTCCTTCTTCCTCCTCTAAGGAGGTCTAAACTTCATGACCAGCAAGGTGCTCAGGGAGGAAAGCTAATTCTGGAGGTGAGGTCCTAGCCTATACTAGCTGTTTTCTCTAGTTTTGCTCATTGCTAACTACTTGGGACTTTCTGCCCTGCTGACTTTCGGTATCTGGTCTGTGTTTCCTGTTCTCATGCCTAATGCTTACTCTAACATCTTCACCAGAAAGCTGCTTATACGCATTAGAAATAGAGAGGGTAGTCAGGGACAACTTTATTGAACAGATTTCACAAACAATCAATTAGATTGACAAGGGAAAATGGTTCTCATTCTCCCATAAAATTACTTAGATATTATTTTAGTGCTGTGCTAATAAAAAAATGGGAAATGAAGCAGGAGCCTATATTTCTAAATAAGAAAATCTAAGTAGAGATGACCAATGGATTTTGAGAAAGAAATGAACACTCCATCTCTGTTTATGTCCTATATTTCATAGTCATTTATTCTTCCATCCTGTCCCCTTATACTAGGCATATGAAAATACAACAATAGGCAGATAAACTAATAACCATTGCAAATCTAAAATTTATTTTCCTGATTTGACACTATTTTCAAATTGCCAAAAGAGCTATGAGGTTTAAAGACTAATGCAAGGGAAAAGTTTGAAAAACATTCACCTATATCACTTGGTAATTGCATATAAAAAACAAACCAAATATATTTTTTAGCTTGTTTTGAATTAAAAATTTAATTTAAAAATCATTTGTTTTCTTTTTAATTCTGTTATATGAGCTATAGTAAAGGTCTGTGTATCTGGTCTGTATAACAAAGAAGTGAATACCACCCATAGTCCTTCTCAATGGAAAAGTCTGTATGATCCTGGATAGTAACTATCTTAACAGTGATTAATGATTAATATAGACCGGTAGTTCCTCCCCCATTTTACTTTTATGGTATAAGCCCCAGGGTATGGTTTATGGTATAGCAATAGAATATACCAAAAGGATAGACACTGTAGACATCTCAGAGCCTTTGCAAGTGAAAGCCCAGAGCCAAGATTGATTTAAGTTGAATAAATAAATGCCATAAATTTTGCAACTCAAAAATCATGAGTGATTTATACCAGTTTCATGCAAAATTCCGTATAGTAATCTATTACTTGCTATTCTGATTATAGGTTTCCAAGAATAATTTATCTTTTAGATAAAATCTGGCAATAAATTTAACCAGAAGTGAAAATAAAAATTTGGGCAAGTTTGAGAATGATAAATTAAAAAATAAAAGAGCTATTTCACTTAAAATTTTTCTTCTGAAGCTACTGAGAAATTCATGTTTCAAAGACTCACAAAACATATAATAATAACATGACTTGGTACAATAAAAAATATAGTAAATAGTTTAAGGATTTTTCACTAACAGAGTAGTGGAGAAAGTGTTTTATTTTTCTATTAAAATCTGCTGATTAAAAAAAGTAAAACAAATAACAAATAAATTCATAATCTTTGTGTGCAACCTCTACCAAAATTAAAATTTTAAGACTTTACTTAAGTATGCAAAAAAAAAAAGTCACATTAGAGTAAAACTGAGAATTGCTTCCATGATTTAGGGTGAAAATGTAAAATAAAATAATCTTAGTATCACTATCTACCTATATTTATGTCATTTGCAGTAATATTTTGCAGCCTTTTTTGGGGAAAGGATTAAAACATCTAGAGACTGAAAAGGCTCTCCAAAAATACATAATTTAGCAAATAGGCTTAACTTAATTGAACAAAGGCTCCCAATAGCATTTACCATAAACAATATAGATTGTAAGTGATATAACACTGGAATGATGGGGAATTAAATTCAACATTCAAAAGAGAAACTAGAGAGCTAGCTAGTATACAAAACTCATATTGGAGTATTCTTTATAATTTTAAAGTGAGAATTCTGGTTAGGATTTGGATTGTTTTTTTCTGTACAGGCTACAAATTCAAGTTGGAAGGAAGATCAGTTTCTTAATTCATATTGTTAGTAAGAAAAGGGCATACTGCTTGTCTAAGTATGATTATAATATACATTAATTTTAAAGTTCCTCAAGAAAAATTGCTTGTGTGATATACTAGATAACATTTTATTTTATTAAATTTTAAAAATATCTTTATTGTTGAAAGTATTATGGATGTCCCCTCTTCTCCTCATTGATGCCTTCTAGCTTGCACCCACCTCCTATCCCAGTCCTTCACCACACTATTGTCTGTGTCCATGAGGTATATATATATATATATATATATATATATATATATATGTTCTTTAGGTAATCTCTTCCCTCCACCCACCCTCCCACCCACCCACCCCTGCCTTCCCTCTGAGATTCCACAGTCTGTTCCATGCTTATATGTCTTATATGTCTCTGGGTCTATTTTGTTCATCAGTTTATTTTGTTCTTTAGATTCCACATATGAATGATATCATGTGATACTTGTCACTGCAAATAATATACATGTAGATTAGATAATGATACTAAGATTACTTATCTTTACTTTTACCTCATTTTATCTTAATTTATCTTTTCTTGTTTACAATACAATTGTCTTAAATATTTGCTTTTCATAATTTAGAACTCTATAAGACAATATTGTATTTTTTGTTTCAACAAAAAAAACATAACTTAGGAACTTAAAGAAGAGAAGAAAAATCTATTATACTTATCAGTAAATCTAATCTTTCCAATATAGTATTTCTTCTTGACCTTATTAAAATTCTTTTATTTATTATCTGTTTAGAAAATTTCCACTAGTTATTATTTAATGGTCACTGTGCTAGCAACAATTTCTCTTCTTTTCCTTTCATCTGAGAATGTTTTGACTTTCCCTTCATTCCTGAAAGATATTTTTTCTATTTGTCAGATTTGAGGCTGACAATTCTCTTTCAGCATTGAAAAATGTGTCACTTCCTGCTGGCCTCCATGGTTTCTGATGGAAAATTCACTGTTACATGAATTCTTTTTCTTTATGATATGTCATTTTTCTCAACTTCAAAATACTTTTCTTTCTTTAGTTTTCCTAAATTTGATTATGATGGTTTAATATGGATTTCTTTGGAATTGTTCTATTTTGGGAGGAGTCAGGGGAGGGGGGATAACTCTTGAATCTGTGAATCTGTGTATCTCATGAAATTTGAGAAAGTTTGGTCATAATTTCCTTGCATATATTTTACATCTACACCATTTTTTCTTTCTTTCTAGGCTAGTGATGATAGGGATATTAGCTCTTTTGTTATAGTCCCGCTTTTTTCCTGAGGCTCTGTCCATAATTTTTCATTCTTTTTTTCTCTCAGTTATTCATACTGTGCTATGTATATTGTACACCCTTCATGTTTACATGATTTTTTCTCTTCTGCTCAACAAATCTATTATTGTTTGAAATTTTTAATTATTTCATTTTTCTGTTCTAAATCTTCTTTTGGCTCTAATGTTCTATTTGCTGAGACTTTCTATTTCTTCCTTTCAAGAGTGTATGCAAAACTGCTCATTGAAGAATCTCTGTCTCTGTGCATCTGTTTTTTTTCATTCAGATTTTCTTTCTGGTTCTTGTAATGATAATTTCCAACAGGATCTTGTATTGTGGACATTATACAGTAAGACTGTGTTTTACTTAAATATGCTATTTTATGGGGTCTGCTCTGGTACTGTGCACAAAGAGGGTTACAATACTAATAGATGTGGTTGGAAGTCCAAGTTCCTTCCCTGACCTCATTACTGCTACTTGAGGTTTCCAATTTGGTTTCTACTGACATCACTCTGACCGAGAAAGGTAGCAGTGCTTCTTTGCTGCTTCCTGTGTTAATTTCCATTGACAATGAGGGGTAATCTCATTTCTTCTGGGTAATGGTGAATGCTCTAAGGCTCCACTAGGCTTCTTCTGATCCCACTCAAAAAGTCTTGTTACTCCAGGCTCCCCACATGGTCTCCATGGAAACTGAAAGTGGAAGAAGTCTTGTTGGCAAAGAGCAGGAATGAGAGACCCAGATTCTCAGCTGTCCTCTTCTGATCTCATAGGTAGCATGTGTGTGAATATGTATATGTGTGTGTTTGTGTGTGTGTGTGTGTGTGTGTGTGTGTGTGTGTGTATTTGTGTGTGTATTAGGAAGGGACTAACCTTTTAGACTAACAAGGGAGAAGTTCTAGGTTCGCTATGCAGCATGTGATGGGCCATTGTTCTTTCTGTGGTGTTTGGCTAGTGTGGAGTGGTTATTGTCTAGAAGTTCGGTCTTGCCATACCTCATCTTCCTTTTCCTTTGGCTAAACAGGTCAGTAATTTTATTTATTTATTTTTTTTGGGGGGGACAGTGTCTAGGTATTACCAGGTTATTAACATTTGCAATACTTATAGATGTCGTTGGAAGTCCAGAAAGGCCAAAATATATGAAGAAAATTGAAAACTAAAGGTTACTCACCATTGAGTTGTTTCTCAGATCCTATACTCTTCCTTAGAGTATTTTTATGTGTATGTCCAGGGATTTTAGCTCTACAGAGTGAGACAAATCAGACAAAAGATCATCTATTTGGAACTTACAAAATAATATTGTAACAGGTTTGCAGTTTTTAAATTTTATGTAATAATTGTAATGCCCATTATTATCATTAACATATCAATTCACTGCCTTTTATCAGAGACACATAAACTTATATCTACCACATGCCTTTGGTATAATTTGCATATTAGCCTTTTATTATATAGGGTATAAAGAATAAATGAGATTAAGGCTCAGATGACAATTTGCATATTAGCCTTTTATTATATAGGATATAAATAATAAATTAGATTAAGGCTCAGAAGACATTTTCCCACTAACGAGGAGTCTTATTAGTGGTGAAAGTTCAGTCTTTTACTTACCAAGAAGATTATTTGGAACTTACAAAATAATATTATAACAGGCATGCAATTTTTAAATTTTATGTAATGATTGTAATGACCATTAATACCATTAACACATATCAATTCATTGCCTGTTACCAGAGACACATAAACATATCTACCACCTTGCCTCCATTATAACATAAATTGTTTATTTATCAAGTCCCTCCACTTAAATAGGTTTCTAATCTTTCAATTATTTATTTTATCCAATAAAAAATACTACCTACTTGATTTTTTTCCAAGCTAATGGGCTCATCTTTGCATTCCATTCTATAATTTACAAAGTGACTATACTTTGTTTGATGTCTTTTCAAGCTCTGCCTGAAAAACATATATTCTGGAGAAATATTACCTTGACAAAACCTATTTGAAACTGAGAGTTTGTACTATATACTATACTTGGCTTATTTCAATTTGGCAAACATATTGCTCTTTTTCATTTGTCTTTGTCTCATTTAACTTTTTTGTATGTTCAGCATTCCTCTGAGACACACATATATATACTAGACAAAAATTAGAATAAGGTAGTTTTTGATCACTGATCCTCATTTCTGGGGTAAGGTGTAAATATATAGGCATAGTTTTAGCTTGCTTAAGATTATTCAAATGTGCACTCACAGAGCCATAAATTGTATCTTGAAAGGGGTCATGACGCTAAAATTATTACAAATGCCACTTCTCATTTCAACATCTCAAACTGGAGTACAGATTAAATGGTTTGGATTTCCTATCTGTCATACCTTTCAAAGTCAAATTTGAAGAACATACTCTAGTTAATGAGCACAGAATTTAACCAAATAAATTCATGGAATACACAGACAGCATTGTTCAGCTGCTGCTTCTCCATATGCTTGCATGTTATTTGTTCCTTTAAATAAATCTACATTTGCAGGGTATTCAAACAGAAGCATGCATCAGAAACTATGACATAATCTTGCATTTATCAGCATTATTTAAAGTAAAAGGAGCTATCGATCATAAATAGCTTTTGATTTAATTATAGTGTATTTCCATAGTTATATCTAGCAATACAAAATATAGAACTATAATTTATCAAACTTTAAAGGAGAGATAAATTTATCATAAAATTTTATTATGACTAATACTTAGGAGGCATTTGATTAGGAATAATATACATGCATTGATTCTTATTTCTCCTTTTCAACAGAAATATAATTTAAAGTAGGTCTAAATAAAAAGCAATAGAAATATACTATTCATGAGAAACAAGTCAGGTATTTTTCCTGTTAAAAACATAGTTCAAACAATTGTTCAAAATATTCTGCAAGTATGCATAAGTAAATGAACATTATAGCTTAGGAATGTTTTTTGTTGTTACCTATGAACCAATATATATCACTATGTCAGTAACTTTCTGAATATTTTATAAATATAAATGTAGATCATCTTCATAACTATTCTTTGAAGTTAGCACTACCAGGATCTCCATACTAAGGATGATGAAACTGAGACACATAGATGTTAAGTTACTGCTAAAGAACACAGAGCTAGTTAGGGGTAAAACTAGGTTAGAAATCCAGGTAATCTACCTCTAGAATGTACATTTTTTAATCATTAACCTATACTCTTTCAATTATCTACCTCCCACCCCCGACTTTTGAGGTCATATTAAAATTAAAAACAATAAATAAACTTCTTAATTTTTTTTTTTTAGGTAATAGACAAGCAAAGTTCTTAGTACTAAATTTTTTGGGATCTTGCATATTTATTTCTGTCCCAATTAAATGTATGGGGTTCTAATTTTGGCTAACATTAAATAATCAATTGCCATTTTGATCAATACTTGCTAATCTATGTATTTATCTCCATTAAAATCTGACTATACTAAGCTCTTACTCAGTATTTTCTGAATAGCTTCAATCATTTCTTTACCAGGGATTCTTTAATGTTTCTTCCGTGTTTGTGTCACCTTTTTATATGTATTGGTTAGCTGTACTCTTCAAGTGAATTTATGTGAATGCCTGAAAGTCAATTCAGTTATTTAATTAAATGTTTGGATGCAGGCACTAACTGAAGGAACCCAGAGAATGCTTGCTTCACAGTCATGCTTATTAATAACTGAGTCTTGGTAAAAGAGAAAAAAAGGAAGTGAAGCTCATTTGCCATGACTGAGAGTTAGCTTATAATTTTTCTTTCCTTCCAATGAGAAGAACAACTTTTATGTCAACTAACTGGAGAAATGTTTTCAGTTTTTCTGGACAAAAAGACTATACAATTTGATGTAAGAACCCACTGCATATAAAGGTATTTCTTATTAGGTGTCAGTATATGGGTTCAGTTGGATTCATATCCAAACTCTATATTAACCAATCAATTGAAAGTAGTCAATGTTCTAAAAAAAGTTTATAATGGTGTAATAAATGTGTTTTAAGCCTAATACTATTACAAATATATATTAGAGGCTCGATGCATGAATATTCATACAAGAATGCACCTTCCCCTGGTTGCTGGCAATGCCTTTGCTCTGGCTGGAGCCGCCTTTTGCTCCAGCCCAGAGCCACCTTTCCAACATTCTCATTTTTTCAGCTGCGGCAGTGCAGAATTCCTGCATTATTGCCGTGGTGACGATGTAAGCATCCCATCCCACCCCTGGCCCTCAGTGCCTATATATGCAAATTAAACTTGCCATCTTTGTTGGGTTAATTGGCATACTCACTCCTGATTGATTGGTTGGCATCATGAAGGTATAGTCAATTTTCATCTTAGTCCTTTATTAGTGTAGACTAGAGGCCTGGTACATGAATTCATGCATAAGTGGGAGCCCAGCCAGCATGCCATGATCAAGGCAGATTAGGCTGACCAAGGGGGAGAACCAGCAGGCAGTTGAGTGGCCAGTCCCAACCCCTGGTTGAACTCTGGAGGCACTCCTACCAGAGGGGACAATTTGAATATTAGCTTTTTATTATATAGGATATAAAGAATAAATGAGATTAAGGCTCAGAAGAGATTTTCCCACTAATGATCCTTATTCAGCCTATTCTCTCTTTCACTGAAAAAACTTTAAAAATACATATATGTTTTCAGCATGCTGATGGTCATAAAAAAAATAATGGGTATTTGTGTTTTTGCCTCAGTCAAATGAAAAGCTGAAATATGGCCTTTTTCCAAGCTAATTGGGCTCTCCTGCATTAACTATAAGTGCAGACATGACTCACATGCCACTGTGTATTTCAGATATGCCCCTAACAATAGTTATCATACAAGTTTGCTGAAGAGAAACATTAAAGAAAGACTAAAGTGAAATAAAATAAAATAAAATAAAATAAAATGAAGGCAGCTGGCGCAGGAAATGAATATTAAAAATAGGACAATAGGTATTATGAAAGGAACTGACTTGCTTGACCATATTTTATATGAAGTGGAATTATAGTATGATCCTTCAATGATATAAAGATACTTATTAGCATATTACTTTGATATGTATTTAGGTGTATGTAACAGAAACCTGCAAAGTCTTAAATAAATTAGGGTCTATTTCCATCTGCAAAGATAATCTGGAAGGTAACAATTTTGGTTCTGCCTTGACAGCTCCTACTATTTCTCTTCTTGGCCATATATAGTGTTTTCATTAAGTGGCTGTTCTACTTCCAGGTATCCAAGCTGCATTTCAGAAACCAGACAGGAGCTCTACCAGGTTACATTCTCAACCAGCAGTGAATGAGGGCCCCTTTTTCTCCACGTCTGGTCTAATTAGCATATTACAGTTTTATTATTTTCGATTTTGGGCATAAAGGCATAAGCATAACAACCTCTCTAGCATTTGTTATTACTTAACATGTTGATAATAGCCATTCTATCAAGTGTGAGGTAGTTACCACGGCAACTTTGATTTGCAATTCCCTAATAACTAGTGAAGTTGGTCATCCTTTCATTTATCTATTAGCTATTTGTCTGTCTTCTTGTGATAAGTGTCTGTTCAGGTCTTCTGCCCATTTTTAAATTGGATTGTTTGATCTTGAACTGTATGAGTTTTTTATACATTTTAGATATTAACCCCATGTTGGAGCTATTCTTTTCAAATATACAGATCATGTATCATACCAATGTAAACTTGAAACCTATAGAATATTATTAACCAGTGTCATTCCAATGAAGTTAGTTGAAAAAAGAAAAGAAAACAGACATGAAAAAAGAAACAAGGAAATAAATATATTATGGATGTACCTGCCCCTTTCTCTAAGGAACATAATAAATGTTCTTGAAATCTAAATCCACAACTCTTTCTCTTTAAATTGTTATCATTTAAAGTATTACATAGGTTCCCATTTTTCCCCATTGGCCCCATCTAGCCCACTCTGCCTCCAACCCCAGGCCTTCACCACACTGTTGTCTGTGTTCATGGGTTGTGCATATGTATGCACAGAAGTTCTTTGGTTGATCTCTTCCTACTCACCTACCCACCCACACTCTCCAACTCTTTTACATTGCATTTACAAGACTGTCACAAAGGTATCATGGAACTTAGGAAGAAGCTGAACACACTACTTTCTCCAAAGTAAGAGATTAGATTTTGCCGAGGCCACTGCCAACAAAAGTCAGAATTTAATAGCTTTATTATATGTGTTTTCTGAAACAATTCATAATTAAGGCTGATGATTCTCAAGAGAAGTTTGGTGGGCAGCAATTTAATTCACCTGGGGAAGATTGATCAAAATGCACATTAGTTCTAGCTTCTCCCTTATGATCATGGAATTTAATATATACTAGAGGCCCAATGTATGAAATTTGTGCAAGGACGTTGGTCCTGGCCCCCTCCAGCCACCACCACAGCCTCTGCCTGCTGTGGCTTTGTCCAGAAGGAAAGATGTCCAGAGACATTCAATCTAGTTAGCATATTACACTTTTATTATTATAGACTAGAGGCTCAATGTATGAAATTTGTTCAAGAGTAGGCCTTCCTTTTCCTGGCCGCTGGCACCGGCTTCCCTCCAGCACCTGGAATGCGGGCTTCCTTCCAGCTACTGGCAGGCACCAGAAACCTGGGCTTCTCTTGTAGCCCCAGCTTGTCCAGAAGTTCATTCTGAAGGACATCTGGTCTAATTAGTGTATTACATTTTTATTATTATAGGTTGTGGGCATAAAGGCATAAGCATAGATAGTCTGAAGAGAATTTCCATACCTTTCTTTTATAATCTCCCAATATTCAAGAATTATCATCTTTATGTGTAATGAATTATGAACCTTCCACAGGCAATGTAGCAATAGTATGGGCCTCTAATCTTTATACTAAGACTGTCCATGAGAATAATTAATAAGAAGTCTTTCCTACACCACCTTCAACATTTCTGTTTAACTGCAAACTCATGTTGAGAAATATCTAACTAATGAGATCTAGGAGATGTAGCGAGCATATGTTTAAAACAGATAACCCACAACATTACTCAAATGAGATAATGACTCTTAAATTAAGAAAAAACTAATGAAAAACTCAATTATTTAGGAGAAGAATCAGCTTAAAATGATTTACTCACCTTTACTGAGAAAGAGAGTGTTTTAGAGACCATTAATCCTTATCACCTTTATTTCTTCTAATTTAGTGTTGAGAAAAAACGGCACTCAATTTTGTTGTATACTATATTTACAAAGGATAATTTACAGTTCTTATTCAAGCAAAACATACCTTGAATAATGTAATATATTATTATGTAATATATTATACATACTTTTTACCTATGATATTTTCTAAGGTAAACCTTGACATATTCCTTTACTTAATTTTATATGCAATAGCAGAATATAGCAGGAACTATCCTGTAATTATCTCAATAATTTCATGATGTTTAAAGAGAAAAATAAAATAATGAGTAATTTTATTTAATATGACTAGTTAAAATTGTGGTGGGTGACAAGACAAATGTTTCTTTTCCTAAATGAAGCAATTTAAAGTATCTTCAATTTATTTTTTTTCATGAGAAACTATAGAGAAGGTGTGGACCTTTGAGATTTATTCTATTGGCTTTTTGAGAAGGGAAAAAGTAAGCAGAAAGAAATAGAAAGTAGAAAATGTTTATGGAGCAAATTAAATCTAAGTTTCTATTCCACTAAGGAAATTGTTTCTGTATTCCCATAACTTTTGGCAAGGCACTATTATATTTTAACAGTCTTATTGTTAATAAATGAGCAATAACCATTAAAGTCATTAATTTTTATACTGAAAGGCATTAGAAAATTCTCATTTACTAGAATTACTGTCAGAACGGATAGGAATGGACACATCACATCATATTAGAAAATCGCAAGAGAATTAAAAAATGTTAGGTAGAGTTAAGATTTCAGAAATTAACAATGGTCTAGAAAGCGACATTGTTTTATTTGTGTGTTCTGGTTTCACATTTCTTCTGAAGGGAATTGCTTTTGCAATGTCCTTAAGAAGGAAAGGTTAAGTTTATATTTTTACACATGTAACTGGGTTCTAGACTATGATTCATTAGTAGGCCACAGCTAATTTTTAACCTAAACTAGTTGATAATAAACAAATAAATAAGTGAGTATGTCCATTACATACAAATATTATATATATGTACATACATATATATATATGTATATTTTAATGAACATACATATAGGTATTAAATATACATGTACATAACATACTGAGCATTAACCCAAGAAGAAGTCTGGTCAAAGAAAGTTATTGTAAAATGCTAAATACTAAATTGAATGAATATTGTTTTGTATGTTGAGTTACATTAATGGTGGAGTACTATGTTTGCAATAAGGAATTTCAAGCCTCTGAGGAACCATCATTGTTCTCTCTTCAGAAGCTAATTAGTGGAGTTGTTACTAACATGCTAGAACTATCATTGTGTGTTATAATGATATTACAGACTCTGTAAAGCTTAACCTAAGGGTCACATTTCCTGCTATTGTTATGTCCAATTGTGTACATATTAGTTACCTGCATTTTTAGAAATTAGCTAAATGACTCTCTGTTTCTTGAAAACTGGAAGTGTGTGAAGAATTACACAAAATACATACATTATAACAACCCCCCATTATATTTTGACTTTCCAGAGTTTGATGGTAGTTTTGGTAAAAGCAGATGATGTAGAGTGTTATGCATTGTGTTTCAAGAAATAGAAAATTTCTTACCATATTTTTGAGAGGTGTTCTAGTCACCAAACAACTTGATAACAATGCCTAACCATTGTATCTTTTAAAAAATATATTTTTAGTTGACTTTTACAGAGAGAGGAAGGGAAAGAAAGAGAGAAATATTTATGTAAGAGTGAAACATTGATTGGTTGCCTCCTGCATATCCCTACTGGGGATCAAGCACACAAACAGGCATGCACCCTAACCAGGAATTGAACTAGCAATCTTTGGGTGCATCGGTCAACTGAGCTGCACTGGGCAGGGCTAGCCATTGTGTCTTTACAGTAAATTAACAAAGAACATCATGTGGAAACCGAGAATTATTTACACAATTGATATTGTTAAGATTCTTGAGTAAAGAAAAAATTAAAAGGACTCATTTTAAAATATGCTATAGGGATGCTGAGCCTCCTATTAGAACTCACATAGTAGACCTCTGGCATTGCTGTTTAGTAACAATGATTCTGGTTTACATGACATTTTTATGTTGAAGCAGGAGACTATTTGGGATTTTAAAATGTGAATTATATTTCCATTGTACTTCCACTGAATTATGAACCAGGGAATTATTTAATATTACTGGTGCAGTTAACTCAGAAGCTGAATCTCTTTGGTGTGTTAATGAAGTATGCGATTTCTTGCATCTGCAGGACAGCTTAAATGTCATTCTGAGAATTCTTTTTCATGTAAATTGCATATTTCACTGTTACCTTGGTAGGAAGAATTTTCAAACAAAGATAATGTTATTGACACTAAAAAAAAAAAACACAAGAGAGTATTGGAATTTATTAAATTATTCTCAGACTTTGGAAATATAATTAAATATTTTGTGACTAAGTAGCTATAATATGAGGAGATGTATATAAAGTACACTTTTCAGAACTGAGTATGGGAAGGGGTGCTTGTGCTTGAAAAAGAAATAATATGGGTGTTAGATACAGTAAACTTGATCATACTTTGTAGTTTCCACCCAACATAGAGTCAAAGATAATTTCTACATAATGTAGTGCAATGCCATTCTATTCATCTTTGCAAATGCAGATATATAACATTGTTCCTTTCATTTTGATTTATTTTTCTCTATAAACAATCCTATCAGTATACTGATGATAACTAAAATCACAACTGGTGTTATCACATTTGGAATTTTGCATGTACAATACAGCATGCTAAGCTCTTATACACATGATTTCATTTTATGCTCAAATCAAGCCAATGCAATAGGCCTCAACAGAGTGGTTAAATGATTTGGCTCTGAACTCAGTGCACATCCTTTATTTTCTGCTCTACCTATCACAAGCTTTGTGACCTTATTATCTACGTCCCTTTGTGTTAGTTATCTCACACACAGATATCTCATTATCATAAAATGACAATTATATGTCCTGTGCAGAGTGTTGTGATGATTAAATGAGTGTTTGGCACATGGTAAGCAGTTTGTAAATTATTGTTGTTGTTATTAATATATTTAGCTTCTGTTTACAGTTCAGAAAATTAAGACTTGAAGATGGAAAGAAATTTTTCAATATTATCTAGCTATGAAATAGTTTTCAAAAGATTTGGATCTAGATATTCTTTCTGAAATTAGAACCACACTTTTAAATACTATGGCTGTGCTGTTTAATAACACTAATCTAGGTTTTTCAAGTATTAGCAATATCTTGATCCTTATCCATGGAGAAGCATATACTCTTTATAAAAAGAAGTTGAGTATTTTTACTGAATATAACTGAAGATGAGTGTATAGTGTTTTATGCTGGGTATAGTAATTATTTACCAATATTGTATATAAATAAATAAAGGAGGCATAATCTTCATGTTTTGAAAATTTCTGCTTTGCTATCATATATTTGCATTAGAATAGTTTTTGTTGGAATGACAAAATAAAGTAACCTATAAAAAGGTGCACGTCCTTCTAAGAGTAAGCTGAATAATGAATGTAAATGAGTAATTATGAATTGTGGGATGAAGAAAGCATGACAACTAATGTTTATGGGGAAATAGGACTAACAATTATTGAGGCAGTACTGTGGCTCTACATATTAATTCTGTTTTTGTAATCCTTACCCAAAGATATCTGGATATGTTATTTTGACTTTAGAGACAGAGAGGGGTAGGGAGAAGGAGATGGAGAGGAAGATTGATGTGAGAGAGATATATCAATTGATTGCCTCCAATATGCTCCTTGACCAGGAATTGAACCTGTAACCTAGGTATGTGCCCCTGACTGGGAATCAAATATATGACCTTTTGGTATATAGGATAATGCTCCAACCAAGTGAGCCACCCAACAGGGATACATAATCACTGTTATATTAATTATCAGATAACCCTATAAGAATTATTTTCCAATAATTGTAGAAGTAATACAATTGATACTAGTAGATATTTAATAACTTTCTCAACATCATAATAATAAAACAAAATATTTATAAAGACCAACAAAAGCAAGAAATATAAGAAAATAATATTTTAGTTAAAAATATGTGTCTGTTGCAATTAAATCAAAAGGTCATTTAGAATGGTATTCTAATATCTGATGATAGTTTTAAACAAACATCTGCCAGCTGCATTGTTTGATGGTTTGGACTAATACCATTACCACACTGAACCAATGATGAGCTCCATTTTTCCAGTATCTTAGTAGTTACCCAGGTTTTTGATTTGGTAATCATTTCACTTATCTTCATGTGCAGTCCTTATATGTTTATAATATTTTCATTATGCTTCTAAGAAAAATTTGTTACATTTGGTTAACTTGATCTGTCTTAGGAATTGACTAATAAATTGCTGAAAACAAAACAAACTATTGAAATAGAATCATATAAAATTGGTCTTGGTTAAAATCACTAAATAATAGAAGTAGCTCAGGTTGGTATATTTGTGCTGGATAATTCCCATGTATGAAGCACAAATATATTACAAGGAGTTTGGGGGTATGGGAGCATTCTTTCCAACTCCTCAGTGGAAAAATCATTCAGCAGAATTGTAGGGCTCAACTAAGCATCCCCTGAGAGAGTCCCCTAGAAGCCAGTTCAATTTGCTATGGCTGAAAAATGGAATAAAGCAAACACAAGACTGTAGAAAAAAAGTTTTTATGCTGTTAAATGCATTCCTTCGGTTTTGAAGATAATATGTACTTCATCCAGAGGATAAAATTACTATTGAAAGAAATGAGGATGAGTAAGGGAAGATGAGTTTAAAATTAGATAGAAGGTTAATCACAGAGTGAAGATCACCCAGAACTATCATCCATACAATATAGATAACAATATACTTATTATAGGACTAGAGGGGGTGGTCCCTCAGCCCATCCTACCACCTCTCACAGTCTGGGAGTCCTCAGGGGTAGGAGGCAACCCAGGGATCAGGGGAGGGCTATACCCCATCACACCTCTGTTGCTGCCACTGCTGGCAGCTTAAGCCTCAGCCAGTCTTGGTTACTGAGCCTCAGGTAGCCCTGCGTGGCTAGGCAGCCATCATCCCAGGCTTGCATGTACCTTGGGCTGGCCCTGGGGGGCTGGGAGGCTGAGGAATGGGTCCAGCCACACCATGTGCTTGCCATCCCCCAGGCAGGGCTGAAAAGACTGGGATACTCCAGCAGGGCTGAGGAGACTGGGTGCTACCATCTGTGGCTATGTGCGCCACCATCTTTGTGATGGCCAATTTGCATATTCCCTCTTTATTAGATAGGATTGTTCTAAATATGAACTTAGATCATGTGTGGGATGGTACCCAGCACATAATACAACCAGAAATTGTATTTGGATCTCTATATTTCAAATCTCTCTACACAGATACAAAATAAAAGGCCCCATTTATGAATTGTTAGCTCTATCAAATTTCCTTCAATTGTGTAGAATCAAAATTTTTACACATTATTGTCTTTTATGATCTACTTTTAGTAATTTCTCTTTGCAGAGCTAGGATTCTTGACAGGAACTATGTATGCTTTGGGATCAAGAGACTCCAACTCAAAATGCAAATCTCCCTTTCAATAAAACTCAACATTTCTGCAGAGAATAAGCAAACGAATGGCATGCTGACTTTATCCAATATGGTTTAATTTATTGTGTTGCCCACAGATAGTACTTACCTTGAGGCAACTAGGATCCATTCCCACAAAAGAAAAGCCTGAGCAAAGCCTAGGAAGTTGGGGAGAAAGACAATGGGGAGTCATTGTCTTCTCTGTTTCTTGATTTGAAGTCAGCTTCAAGTGAGAGGATGCCAACTTCTGAGATACCCCATTAACTAAGAAACTGAAAGAACTCTCATTGAGGCCATACTTTAAAATATAGAAGATTTGCATTACCAATTAGATAATAATAAAACTAGAAAGCTACCCATCTTTATATTATAAAATGTAAATATGGTAGGATATTTGGAAGACAATGAATAACTTTTAATTAATCTTTAAAGTTTTCAATTTTTTTTATTTTTGAATAGGGCTAATTTTTTTTACCCCAAGTACCTTAAAGTATATACTATATTACTTTTCTTTTTATTTTGTGCATGTTACATTTCTTGTTTAACTATTTTTATTATTTTATATGAAAACTACTAACATCTCATTTCTAGTATTCCATGTTTCCATAAATCCATTAAATTTGATTTGTGTTTCATTACGGTATCACTATATTTTACACCTTTCTTTTATTGTACATTATTTTCTATATAATTCACTCACCAAATGAATTAATTAAATGTTCATTCTGATAGGTATGAGGAATACAAAAGTGATACAGGCATTTAGTTCTACTTTGTAGGAGTTCACAGTTTGTGTATAACTTTTCAATAGAAGTGAGATGTCCGGTAATGAAATGGAATCAGCTACCCTTATTTCAATTCACTTCCACAGCAGCAGATGCAGAAATGCTGAGTCAGTAAATTTTGATAAAACTGTGATTTATAAATTCTGTCTTTTACCGTAGCCTTTCAGAAACTTAATGCTGAAAAAGTAAAACAGTCACAATCAGGAGTGTCAGAAAATGGAGAAAATTATGTTTAACAGAACTCTAAGTTTCTTGGGAAAATATATCAGCTTCGCAGTGGCTACTGTTCTCAAGGGAAACCTGTCCTCATATAACTGAGCACTGCACGTGTCCATTTTCTATGATACTAAGTCTAGGTAATGTCCCTAATGTAAGAATTAGACATGTATTGAAGCTCCAAAAAAACACTGCACAAATGGAGATAATGATTAATTCTAATTTTTATATATCAAAGTGCAAATATTTTAGTGTAAGTATTTTCAGAACTATTATTTTTACCCCTTAATTTCGGAAATTTGTTTTTGATAAATATTTTATAGAAAAAAATTTGTTGAAAATGTTGTCTTTTTGTATAATTAGATGTTGACCAGAAGGTTCAAAATCTTGGGTTTTAATTTCACACAAATCTGGCTTTTATATATTTATCGAATAAAAATAAAGTTTATCAACCTTAGTACAAGTTATATTTCAGAACAGATAATTATTTTTTTGTGGGAGCCAGTAATTACATTTGTAGAATGTTCAGCAGCATCCTTCATCCTTGACCTTTTTTACACTCAAAATTAAACCTTATTTATTTCACTGTGTTTGGTATAGATAAATTTCAAGGTCTTTCCATTTGCAAACTTTGTTTCCAATTAGGCATTTCATTAGAATCTACAAAAAAATGAAGATTTTTAGGCTCTATAAGGGGATGATTTGTTTCAAAATATTCACATGCTGTTACCAATATCTAACCAAACTTAGGAAATTTATGGAAATATCCAGTACCCTTGGAGACTGACATTTATTAAAAAATATCTTGTAAAAACTCAAATATTTGTGATATCTTAATGGCAGGTATAACAAAGAGACAAAGTAAATACTGATATTTTAAGATATATTTTAAAATTCTATATCTAATTCATTACAGAGTTTTTCTAGTAAAAATACTTTATTGGTGATTTGCCATATAATCCAGTAATCCCTCTTCTGGGTGTCTGCCCTCCAAATTTGAAAACATTCCCAAATGTTTTTCATTTGCATTCATTACATTCATTGCAGCACAATTCATGGTACTCAAAATAGGGAAACAATTAAAGTGTCCCTCGGTAGATTATTAGATAAAGAAGGTGTGGCCCATATATACAATGGAACACTACTCAGCCATCAGTAATGATGAAATACTGCAATTTGCAACAACATGGACTGATCTTGAGAATATTATGCTAAGAAATATGTCAGACAGAAAAAGTAAAGAACAATATGATCTCAATCATATGTGGGATATAAAACTGAAAACGACAAACTAACAAGCAAGACAAACAAAAACTGAGAGCCACAGATAACACAATGATGATTACCAGAGGGGAGAAGGGTGGAAGTCAGTAAAGAGTGAAGGGGGTCAAACATATGGTGACGGAAGATCTGACATTGGGTAGTGGACACACATGCAAATTACAGATGATGTATCATAGCATTATATACTTGAAACCTATATAATTTTACATCACCCAATAAATTTAATATTTAAAAAAAACTCTGTTTATATTAAACATGTGTAAATTTGGAAAATTATACCACTTAATTTGATTGGTTATATTTTATTAGATACAATTATAAATTAATAAGGTTTTACCAATAATTCAAAATACATTTTATGCTCTACTGAGTTTATAATCTTGACCATGACTCCATTAACATTTATATTTTCTTTAATGTTGAATTTTTAGGTTAATTTTAGTAGCATTTATAACAGTTTGTTTACATGAAACATGTGAAATTATGAAACCTATAGAATAAATTGATTTTCTATTGGAAGTAGATGATGCTTTCTTTGTCCACTTTTAGTGTTTGCAAAGGCCCTCTAATAAAGCCAATACTTCACAGCGATGGCTTCTCTTTTTCCAAAATCACAAAAACCTAGCTTGGATCAGGGTCTTTATAAAAATAATCAAGTTAAGATGAGGTCACCAAAGTGGACCCTGATATAATATGGTGAATATCCTTATAAATAAAAGGGAAATTTGGACACAGAGACAGATATCTAAAGAGGAAATACAAGGTGAAGACATAAGAAGGGCACCTTCCATGAGCCAAGCAATGCCTGACTCCAGAAGCTCGGAGAGAAGCATAGGACAGATTGTTCCTCTTAGATCTCACAGGATGGAACCCTGCTAACACCTTAATCTAGGCTCTCTAGCCTCCAGCCCTGTGAGCCAGTTAATTCTGTTTAAGTTACACAATGTGTGATACTGTCTTTCAGCAGGCCTAGGAAACTAATACAGGTTCCAGGAAAAAATTCTCAATCCTTTAATTGGCATGATTTTTACCCAATTTCTTAAATGTGCATTAGCTGTTATTTCATTTTAATATCTGATGGAAATTATTTTACTAACTTCTATGTATGAAAAGATGTTACAGATTTTTATCTTGAAAATCACTGTTATGTATATCTTAGCAATTGATGTTATGTCTATATCATAATATAACTTTAAGCTAAAACATTCTGTCTAAAAAGATGTTAGTGTTTCAGGAACTAATGCAATATTATGGAACTAATAAAATTTTAAAAATAAAGACTGAATATGGGCTGTGAATCAGCACATATTTTTATGAGTTATATCGCTAGATTACTTTACATAGGATGCATTTTTAAAAGCTGGAGCAGTACAGATAACTGATTTTCAATGAAGCTATATATCTTTTCTATGCCTGATTAGCTGTTTGCATTATTTATAGCTCTGAGTTTGTGATGGAAACATAGGTTAAGAGTCATGAATCTTTATGCCTTAGTTGACAAGGCAACTAATACATCATTAAGCCTCCCCCTTCTTGTTAAACTTACCTGTAAACCAATAGTGTCAGGCTTGAATTATTTTTGATATTTAATCTATTGATGAACTGCAAAGGTTAAAATTAAAGTGTGATTTATGCTGTGATCAAGAGCATGGTGTTAGAGCACCAAGTGATCTGTGCAAATTACAACCATAACTATACTTCAGATTCTGCTTTATTGCTCTGCTACAAAGCTCTACATTCCCTCAAGGAGATTCCTTAGGATGAGTGCTGATAAAAACAAGTCTTTCAGATCTTGATGACTCTGTGAACAAAGCCAAAGCACCTGTGTTTTCCCCGCTTTATAGTTTTATTCAGCTGGATTTTGAGACTTAGATCGGAGGAATGTGAACAATATGATCTGTGCTCTATTACTTGTAGCCAGGTATGACAGATCAGGAAACCACTCATTGTACTTCATGGTGATTCAGAAAAGCTTGCTATCTCTCCTAGTTAAGGGAATAAATGAGTCACTGAAAGCTTTACTTTCTGGGCATGGCTAGGATGTATTTGGAGGCAAGCCTATCAGTTCTCTTCAGCTTATCTCATTTAATCAGACAGGTTTCAGTGATAGCAGGTTATCAAGAGACCTATAGATACAGATTAAGTTAAATGTGAAACATAAGGATGAATGCACGGGGCCAGAATGGTAGAATATCAAAGGTCGTGTATTAAGTTGGGTGGATTATCTTAAATGTAAGTGAGTTAATATTCTGGAGCCTGAGGGTGCTGGCAGCAGAAATCTCTGAAATGTCACTACTTTCCTTCCAAATACTAGATATGACCTAACTTGCCCGTGGGGTTTTATTAATGTTTAATCATTATATCTCACCAATAGGTGAAAGGTAGGAGATTTTTGTCTACAATTATCTTTCTTCCTTTTTTTGATCTTGAAATAAGAGTCAACATGATGAAGTGCCTATTTTTCTATATAATTTAATCAATATTTTAAGTTTTAAAAGAGTCATCTCTGGACTTATTCATGTTTTGTACATATGAAAATATAAATATAAATACATTTATAGGATTGTAATAACATCACATGATATAATGGATTTCCTTATGAGATTGTATAAATAGTAGTGAAAAAGAAATAATAGCCTGGTTCAGTGGTTGGATGACCTTTGCCCTATGAACCAGGAGGTAATGGTTTGATTCCCAGTCAGGGCACATGTCTGTTACAGCCTGGACCCCAGTAGGGGGCATACAATGATTCTTTCTCATCTACACTAATAAAAGAGTAACATGCAAATCGACTATATCTTCATGACACCCACCAGCCAATCAGGAGTGGGTATGCAAATTAATCTAACAAAGATGGTGGGTTGATTTGCATATGCAAGCACCAAGTGTCCCAGCCACTCTGGGCCTCTGGGCAATGTGGGAAGGAAGAAAGTTGGCTCCAGGCCAGAACAAAAAGGTGGCCCCAACTGGAACAAAGGGGGTGCTGGCAGCCAGGGGAAAGGAAGACCAATTCTTGCACAAATCTGCATGTACTAGGCCTCCTGTCATTAATATTTCTATCTCTCTCTCCCTCTCCCTTCCTCTCTGAAATCAATACTACTATACTTTTTTTTAAAATATATTTTATTAATTTTCTACAGACAGGAAGGGAGAGGGATAGAGAGCTAGAAACATCAATGGGAGAGAGACATTGATCAGCTGCCTCCTGCACACCCCCTACAGGGGATGTGCCGGAAACCAAGGTACATAGCCTTGACCAGAATCGAACCTGGGACCTTTCAGTCCGCAGGCCGATGCTCTATCCACTGAGCCAAACTGGTTTTGGCCTACTATACTTTTTAAAAAGGAAATAATACTTACCAAATACATTGTTATATAAAAGAATGGATTTGAAAATAAATTATTTTCATTTTACTTGAGAGAGTTGGAATTTAAAAATATGTCACATTAAGAATCTTTTAACATAGTGAAGAGTCCTATTAATTAAGGTTTAAATATTTTTTGGACAATATGGAAATATATTTTTTCTAACAGATATTATCAAGCTTTGTTAAGTACAAGTAAATTCCATAAAAAAATGAGTGATCAAAATATTTTATTGAAATAAATATATATAGTATTTCAATTATCAATTGAAATTTGAGTTATAATTTGAATTTAATAAGAATTTAAGAGAGGGGGAGAATAAATCCTCAGAGAATTAGAATTTCATAGGAGAATATTTTATTTAATTTTCTGTCTCAAATTGGGTAATGTACCTTTGATTTCCTAAAGTAAATGATCAAATTTCCATCATTAATAAATTCCTACAGCTCAAAAATTATAACATTACTTAATTCAAATTTATATTTTAATAGTATTAGTATTATTGTGTTTTGTGATAAAATGTTTCCAACTTTCACTCAATTTACATATTCATTTTAATTGTCAGTGGTTTCAGTTGCACTTTCTCATAGGAATGAAATTATAATTGTCACTTATTTACTCTGGTTTACCTTAATATACACTGCTCTCTGTAACACTGGTTTACTAAGCATTGCCAACGTAGCAATGATGGCTAAGAAGCTAAATTCTCCTACTTGCCTGACATAATGGAGATGTATTTCTGAACAAGTCCCTGCCTACTCTATTCCTCACTTAAAACCCCTGGTCTATGAAACTGATGTATTAATGTGTATGAATATATGTAAATATAAGCTTTAGGGTAACATAGAAATGACCATTGTTGAAAAGTGTACTATGTTTAAAATGTGTTGCAATTTTAATTTTTCTATTTAATTTTTAAAAAATATATTTTATTGATTTTTAACAGAGAGGAAGGGAGAGGGACAGAAAGCCAGAAACATCCATAAGAAGATAGCATTGATCAGCTGCCTCCTGCACACCCCCTACTGGGGATGTGCCTACAACCGAGGCACATGCCCTTAACTGGAATCAAACCTGGGTCCTTTCAGTCCGCAGGCCAATGCTCTATCCACTGAACCAAACTGGTTTTGGCATGTTGTAATTTTTAAAAGAAAAGTTATTTTCTTATATTACAAACATTTCTATGCAGCTATCAATTACCATAAATACTTACTGAATATTAAGTATCTCACTGTATGCTAGAAATAGAATCATGAAAAAGATAGTATTTCTCTCCTTTCTTTAAGAGAGACTATGACCATTTTTCCATTTGCTTATCTATTTTTCCAATTTTCTTCATAGTTAGGTTAGAGACCACCTGACAATATTTTTAAAACAATATATTTATATTGATTTCAGAGAGGAAGGGAGAGGGAGAGAGAGATAGAAACATCAATGAAGAGAGAGAATCATTGATTGGCTGCCTCCTGCACACCTCCTATTAGAGATTGAACCCACAAGCCAGGCATATGCTCTTGACTGGAATTGAAACTTGGTCCCCTTAGTCCACAGGTTGATGCTCTATCCACTGAGCCAAACCTGTTAGGGAAAATTTTTTATCCAATAGAACTTGCATAGAAACGATGTTTGTCACTTATAATTCAAATATTTAAGACTTCTTGTCAATTCTCTACAATGTTACTTCAGCAGTGATACCAGGATAAAAGTATGCCATGATAGTAAAATATCAATTTGGGGGGATGAAATAGGCAGGTGTAGGACATTTTTTAATTGAGGGGGTCCATGGGAGAAGCACAGGCTACAGAACTGCAAAAGGTTACATTTCCTTAAGACAAGGGAGTTGGAAGAGGCAACAGTTACATATCCATAAGATAAGGGAACTGGGAGTAACAAAAGGTCTATATTTATAAAATAAAGGAGGAAGAAATCCCAGAGGGAACAAGAGAACAATGAAGATGGAGGACTTCACATGCCCTATGTAAGGTTTGACCTTTGAGCTCAGGAGTAACTATAGCGACCAAATCAGAAGAAGATGGTGATCAAATCAGAGGGGATATCAGGGCACACAGTTCTGCAGCCTTTATAATCTGCATCTTATACCATCTTCCATCTGTGGTTTCATTCTTCAACTCCAAGGGACAAAGCACCTGAGAAGCCATCTTGCCCAGGGGAATACCACGTGTTCTAGTCCAAAATATCCCATATCAATATGGATTCATACTAGTGAATGGTTTAGAAAACTTGAATCACTACCTAAAAGGAAGTGTCCCGCAGAGAAAGGCAAAGCCACTGAGATAGTGAGATTTGCCTGTTGCAGCATAGTTTATTCTGTTCTAACAAATGCAGACTAGATTACTTTAATTGAAAGGAATAGAAATCCAATTGGAATTAACATAATAAATTAAAAGTATTGATATGATATAAGTTATCTCAACTATATGAAATATATGGATACAGACTGGCTTTAAAGACACTGAAAGCAGTGCATCGGATGTCATTATAAAGGTTTTGATCTCTAATTTCTGATAATCTGGGTAGTGCTATTATTCCTTCTACTGTCAACACTTCCTCCCCATAGGAGTAAATATGACTCTGGGACCTCCAAAACTTTAAACATGCAGTGCCTGTCACCCAAATGCCTCTTCTTTCTTAATAGTAACTGAATTATCCAGGAGAACATGCTGACTTAGTTATTTTTATCCAATTGCACATGCTGTGACAAATCAATTTGAGCAACTTGAGTAGAATTCAGTTTGAGTCATAAATCCAAGCCTTTATAATAATTTTTTTGGAAGACATGTAGACTACAGTAGCTCACATTCCAATTATTTGTTTAAAGTTATGAGGTGAAACTTAAAAAAATTATTTCTAGAAGTGAGAGTGATATTTTAAAAATGTGTATAGTTCTTCTCAATACATAATATTTAAAATATCAATATCTAATTTATCTATTCTTCAAATATTTATGAAATGTCTAGTATCTGCAAGATACTGCAGTGAGTACTGGAGATAAAGTAAACACAAAACAACTAAGGTCTGTGCCATCATTGACTTTATATTCTAAATTCTTGATTTTAATTTTGCCTTAGAGTTAAATACCCTGGAAAAAAAAAAAGAATAATCAAGACATTGTCAATTCCCACGAGGCTGAAAAGATCCTTAGATAAATTAGTATTTAAATAAATTATGTAAACTAAAACAAACTTGCTCTGTCAAATATTACACTTCTGACCACTAGGAAGAAGAACCAAGTAAAGAACTCAAGTACTGAAAATAAGTGAGAGTGTGAGGGTTAATACTGAACATAGCTTCTGAATGAATATTAATTTTAGTTCATGTGTGAGCGATAGTTCGTTTAGAAAAGCAGTTACTATGCGGATGATGAGTATAAGTGAATTATTATCTAAATGATACCTCACACAGATGTGGGAAAGCTGGTGAAGAAAGTGTCGGAAGGTCAGGAAAAGAATCAACAGTAATGTCCTGAAGCACTGGTGTGAGTGGACAGGGAAGACTCTCTGAGACACTAATTACATCTTGCCCATGTAATGAGTTCACTAGGGGGAGCTTGTCAAAAGATCTATAGGAAGCTGTTGCCTTAGTATACCCATTGCTCCTGTGGATCAGCATCCAAGAATTTAGTGATAAGCCTGGAGACACTCCTGGATAACAAATCCAACAGTTGGAAAGACAACCATCAAAAAGACATGAAACGATGAGACCTGCCAGCTACCTCTGTTGTTCTGTGGCCATATGTCACTGTGATAACCCTCCAATAATAATGGCTGCTACTTCATTAAATGATCCAAATCTGTAAGTATTTATTTTTGGTAACTAGAACTCAGAGTCAAATAGGGAAGCAGTTTCTGGGGAACACAATTCTTGGTTGTTTATATGTTAGTACAGAAAATAAGACACAGCAGGGGAATAAAGTAGTATTAATTTTTTCACAATAGTGAAGCAGTAATTTTGGGGAAACGTAGGTAGGCCTAGGGATTTTTAGAATTGGGGTCCATGGAAAAAAACATAGGGCCACAGACTGGGAGAAGGTACATTTCCATAACACAAGGAAGCCAGGTATAATTACATCTCCATAAGACAAGAGAGCAGCAACTGGTATATTTCCATAAGACAAGGGAACTGGAAGTAGCTAAGAAAGGTTTATATTTACAAAATAAAGAGTAGGCTTCCTACTCTTTATTTTGTAAATATAAAGGAGAACAATAAGGAAGGAGGTGTGGAGAACCTCACAAGTCCCATGTGAGGTTTAACCTTTGACCCCAGGAGTTACTATAGTAACCAGTCTAAGGGAATAGTGACCAATCATAGGGGATATCAAAGGACTAGGACCTACAGCCTTTATAAGCCATAGGGAAAGGAACCCAGTGGGACTCTTCTCCCTCCCTACATGGGAGTCCATTCTGTGGGACTCTTCCCTCTCCCTTCTTGGGAATGTGTACTTGTTCTTCAATAAATCTCCATCTTTGCTATACCACTTTCTGCCCATTGGATTCATTTTTTTTTTATTCTGGGGGACAAAGAATCTGGGTGTCCAGTCCAAAAATTTGGTATCAATAGTGACTAAGACGCAATACCTGGTTAAGTAAAATTTAATATGTTAAAGTATCTCCTCAGTGTCCTCTGTTTTATTTAGAAATATAATCTTATTTTTATTTCCAAGTGGTTTGTTAGACTGAACATTAAATGTACATAGACTGTTTACATAAAACAGTTCAAATAATATTTATATATTTAATCATGTCATTGATGTTTCATATATATTATATGCAAATAAGTTATATTATTTATATTTTGGAATTATCAGTGTATCTGAGATTTCACCCCTGACTTCGTAGGAAATTATTTTAGGCAGAGCACTTCTTAATTTTAGATGTCAGAAATCCAAATCATGCTTACTTAAATACAAAAGGTACATTTATTTATTTATAAAATGGGAAGTTCAAGGGGAAGCTTTCAGGTACAGATATATACAAGCACTAACATAATGGGATGCTGCTTTTCTCTTTCAAGTGCCCTGATTATCTCTGCTGGCTTTGGTATTTGAAAACCTCTATTCATACGGTGTAATAAAGGAACTGGTCAAGAATTCTTCCAAGTTTTCATTCAAACATCAAGCACATGAGAGTGTCTCTTTTTCAGAGTTCAAACAAAACTTGAAGAGATGGTGCTCTCTAGGCTGGCCTGGCCATATTCTAGTCTCCAAAATAACCACCTTGGCTGGGGACACAGCAATGATTAGCATGGCCTAAATGATATGCCCACTTCTGCAGAGATAGGTGTGGACGAAAGAGGCCACATGCTGACTTGACAAGCTCAGGGGAGGCCTGCAGGGCAGTCTTGTAAACTCAGAGACCTAAAGTCACCACAAAGGATGGTCTGAAATTAAACTTTAACTAAACCCAGTTATGGTGGGCAGTTACATCTGAGGCCAATATCTTCACTGACAAGGTCAACCTTTACCTTAACTAAGCCTATCTTTTTGTATCTATGATAACATACCCTTGAAATGTCTGGGTAACTTGTAACTTCCCTTTTTCTGGAACCCCTGGAGCACTACCAAATATGGTGGGCACCAGGACAAATACCACAAATTCCTTCATTATCATGTTTATTGTTCCTGTATCCATCTAAGTATGCATCCATCATTTTACTTTTTATCCAATCCCAAGGGTTTCCCCCCCTTTGCTTTATCCCACCTCCTTAATCTATCACCAATGAATTTCATGTAACCCACCTATGTCCCTCCTTTGGTTTCAATGTACAAATACAAATGAAACCTGCCATTCTCTGGAGCCTTATCTCAATTTGTTGAGGTTCTGCTTCCACAGTTTGGATAAAATAAACTCACAAAAATTCTTTACAGATTTCAATGTTTTGTTTTGTTTTTATGTTAACATAGGTAAGATTTATTCAAGGTAAGATGTCATAAATGTAATCCTGAAAAGAAAGAGAGCTAATGTTGCCAGAACTAGGAGGAACTGATTGTGGGAAGTATTATTGGTTAAATTTTGTCCCTCCCAAAATTCTCATGTGGATCTTATTTGGAAATAGGATCATTGAAGATGTAAACAATGTTCAGATAAAATTGTTAAGTTGGGCATTAATCCAATAAGACCAGAATCCTTCTAAAAAGACAAAATTTGCACAGAGATATTCACATAAAGTGAGTGCCATTTGTTAATAAACTCAGAGAATAAAATGAGTTTATAAGTCAAGCCATGGCATGTCAAAGATCCCCAGAAAACCCCAGAAGCGAGGTGAGAGGCAAATAATAGATTATCTTTCATAGTCCTCAAAAGGAATAAACCCTGTGTGCAATTTGGTCTTGGATTTCTAGCTTCCATGACTGTGAGAATAAATTGCTGTAGAGTTACCCAGTCTGTCATACTTTGGTACAGAAGTCCTAAGAAAATCAATACAGAAGAAAAAAATAATGGTCCATTACAGTAGCTATTCTGGATGAACTCTCTTAAATATATGCTAATGTTTACTACAATGTATCAAAAGCCTAATTATGTAATTTTCAAACTTTTTAAAACCTTTAACCTAAAGATAGGAGATCATCGGTGTTCAAATGACTTTGTGTGGTAGTCTACACCCATCAATCCCTATTGATAAACTGCCTTTGTATCTGATTGATGTCATGATATACTTCAAAGTCTAATAGAATCCCTTGCATGACAAAATAGGTGCCAATAAATTCTTCTTGGTTTAACAAACTAGAATTATAGTATTTACAGTAAAAATTTACTAAAAGCAGTATTGTGAAAATGTGCTAGGCATTGGATTAGTTACTATTGTGGAGAGCAGCAAAAAACCCAATACTTCATTTTGAGAAGTTTATTAGTTTTTTATTGCCAGGATAACAAGTTGCTATAAACTAATGATTTCAAAAACAGTATACATGCATGACCTTGTAATTCTGTAAGTTAGAAATCTGACATGGTTTTCAGTTACCTAAGGTGTTGGCAGAACTGAGCTCCTTTCTGGTGGATGTAAGAAAGGTCTATTTTCTTGCAATTTCCAGCTTCTAATGGACATACATAGTCCCTGCATCACCCTGGGTCCTCTTCCTCCATCTTAAAACCCAGTAGAGTTGCATCTCTGATTATTCCTCATAGTCACATCACCCTCTGACTACTCTGTGTTCCTTTTCCACCTCTAGTGATCTCTGCGATTACATTGGGTTCACTTGAAGAATCGAGGTGACTTTTCTTATTTTAAGATAACCTTATTCGCAAACTTGATTTTCACTGCAAACTTAATCTCCCTTTTTACATAGCATATTCTTCATAGACCCATGGAATTAGACTGTGGACATTTTTGGGTGCCCATTATCCTACCAACCCCAAAAAGTTTGTAGTCATATACTTGGGGTGAGGAAGAAAGTAGAGATAAATTTATTTAAGGTTTCCAATGGAATGCTAGGTAGTTTTTTGTTTTTTGTTTTTCTCTGATAAAATTGATACATGTTTGAAATAGTGTTATCACAGTACCCTAGTTTTTGCTTTCACCCTTGGGATTTAGTAGAACAAGAACAATAATGTATTTGTGGTAAGCCTTTTCTACAAAGTAATATGATAAACAAAAATTAGGTTGTCTTTTATTTTAAAGCTATTGATTAATTCTGATGCTTTTAGACCATTAAAAAAATCATATTGAATTCTATTCAGACCCTTTAAATTGTTAAGTCTAGTTCAATAATATATTAATATAGAGCTTAGTGAATAGGTATGTCCAGAAATAGGTTTTTTATTGTTTTAAAGATGTGCAAAATTGACAGAAATATTTTCCTAATCCAGGAGAGTACTAAACTATGCAGAGTTAATTAAATGAGAGATGATAGAGAATAAAATATAGCCCACAGGCATAGTTAAAAAAAAGAAAATAAGACTTGTACCATTTTTTTCTCCAATATTTTTAGCAATTTAGAAAAGCTGCAACCATAAAATGTCTAATAGACAGGAAGACACAGTGTTATAGTTCTGTTGCCCTCAAAGATGAAGTTATAATAAGAAATCACACTTTTAGGACTTTTAAAAGCAGGGTGACCTAAAGTGCAGGAGTATATAATTCCCAAATCTTCTGGTTAGAAACCTTTTTAAAAGAATTTAATCCTTGAGAGGTGAGTAGTCAGGGCTTTCTATAAATAAATGCATTGCTATCAGGGGGTTTAAAACCAATGAGAGTGAAGGATTAGAGGCATTGCATTTTGGACTAAGACTATGATGAAGGTTATGAGCCATTGCTTAAGACTTTGCCCATGTTTCATTATTATATCTTACTGTTGAGATTTATCACATGTAAGAAAAAATCTTCTAATATCTTAAATACTTGTGGGCTAATTTATTATGCTGGATGGAGTTTTGATTCTGTTGTTGTTATTTTTTTTTAATTCCATAATATGATTTCTAAGGCAAAAAGAGATCAATATAGGACAAAGTAGGTAAATTATCAGTCATTACTACCTAAAAGATAAATCATAAGTAAGGATACAAAATAATAGTAATAGTAATAATAAGACAAATAACACAAATAGTTAACATAAGAATTAATAACACAAGAATAAACCCTGTGTTTCATGTACTCACAATTGTAAAACTGTTTTTATCTGTCCCTGTTGATGCAGGTTAACAGAGAAAATATCCATCTCAACCTTTACCTTGCTTTCTAAACTAATGCTTCAGAAAACATTTTGTAAATCATATATCCCTTCCACACTTTTTCACACCTTTTATTATCAGACTTTTATAACTCAACATTGTAACTTGACTGGTGTTTATAGCTCCCTAATAATTAGGACAGCAGGATAGATTGCTTTGCTTTTCTAAGAATGTCTACAGCTTCTTACGGTCATGTAGAAAATGTGCATTTTCTCTGTGCTGCTTTTATTTCGGGGACAGAATCTGAATAACTGCATGGCAATGACAGTGATGTGGACAACTCTATTCTCTAAACTTTGCCTCAGAGTCCCTCTGCAAATTTAGAATGTAAAGCTTTCATGGGTGACAGGGACAGAGGCCATGGAGAGGAGGAATTATGATTCAATTTAGTCTCCACTGATTCCCATTGGTATAAAACTTCAACCAACCAATTTAATTACAATAACTGGATCTTTGTGGTTTTCACTGAATTCTAGTTGGCTGATAGAGCTCTGACATGTTAATAGCTGGTGATCAAAAGATTTTCAAAGATTAATAGACTGATTTAAATTTTCTGGATAGATCTTAAGAGGAAAAAACAAATTTGGCAATATATTTTAAGTCTGGAAATACAACATATAGTACTCACATACATTGAATCCTAATAATTTCCTCTAGATGGGAGAAAATAAAAATGGCAAGTTCTCTTTCACAATCTACTCACTTCCATTAAAATATAAAATATGGCTAAAAGTGCAATAAGAACTTCTTAAATAAGGACGTTGTCAAGTAAGATTCTCAAATACTACTTAAAATAGACAGTGTAACACAATATGTGATAAATTGTCAGTAAAATATTGTGAATGTTGCATTAAATTCTAAAGTGCCTAATGCTGGCTTTGAAGTCCTTTTTGATCAAAATGACTTACTTAAGGGGCTCAGTGTTCTTTAGTGTATTTTTTTTCATGTTTTTCTTAATGGAACACTATTTTAAATGCCTCTTATGTTAAACTTCAAAGGAACACAGATAAAGAAGGCATGGGGGAGAAAAATGTGTTGATATAATTTTAGTACACTTTGTAAGAATTACAAATGTATAAAAAAAAGTGAACAAAGAGTAACGAACTTTGTAGGGTGGATGCACACAGAAACAAGGGGTGATTTATGTCTGGGAGAGGTTTCAAATGTATCTTGTTGCATAATATGGACCTAGAAAGGTGAAGAGTTTACCAGGCATAAAAAGGAGTGTATGCATCAGTTTAGTCAGAATACAGAAACCACACTGGTAAATTTGAACAGGGGAAATATAAATAACTAGAGGCCCAATGTATGAAATTCGTGCATGAGTAGGGTCCCTAGGCCTGGCTGGCAATCAGGGTGAAATGGGGCCCTCAGGCTGCCGGCTGGGGGCTTCCTTCATTCTATGCTGCCCCCTGGTGGACAGCACATGTCATAGTGATTGGTTGAATTCCCACTCTCCTAGTTGAACTCCTGAGGGGACACATTCATATTAGCCTCTTTCTTCTTCTTCTTTTTTAAAGTAGATTTTCTTTTATTTTTTAATTTAATAAGACTTTATTGTTTAGATTATTACAATTTTTCTTCTTTTCCTCCCCATAGCTCCTCTCCAGCTGGTTCGCACCCCACCCTCTGCCCTTCACCCTCTATCCTCATCCATAGGTGTATTATTTTTGTCCAATATTTCCTGCAACCCCCAAACCCCTTTTCCCCAGAGAATTGTCAGTCCATTCCCTTTCTATGCCCCTGATTCTATTATATTCACCAGTTTATTCTTTTCATCAGATTTTTTTATTCACTTGATTTTTAGATTCACTTGTTGATAGTTATGTATTGTTCATAATTTTTAACTTTACCTTCTTCTTCTTCCTCCTCTTCTTAAAGAATACCTTTCAGCATTTCATATAATACTGGTTTGGTGGTGATGAAGTCCTTTAGTTTTTTCTTACCTGTGAAGCTCTTTATCTGACTTTCAATTGTAAATGATAGCTTTGCTGGGTAGAGTAATCTTGTTTGTAGGTTCCTGCTATTCATCACTTGAATATTTCTTGCCACTCCCATCTGGCCTGCATAGATTCTGTTAAGAAATCAGCTGACAATCATATAGATGCTCTGTTGTAGGTAACTTTTTTTCTCTTGCTGTTTTTAAGGTTTTCTCTTTGTCTTTTGCTTTTGGCATTTTAATTATGATGTGTCTTGGTGTAGTCTTCTTTACATTCCTCTTGTTTGGCGTTCTCTGTGCTTCCTGGACTTGTAAGTCTATTTCTTTCACCAGGTAGAGGAAGTTTTCCATCATTACTTCTTCAAATAGGTTTACAGTATCTTGCTCTCTCTCTTCTTCTGGCACCTCCATAATTCTAATATTGGTATGCTTGAAGTTGTCCCAGAGGCTCCTTACATTATCTTCATATTTTTGGAATCTTTTTATTTTATTTTTTATTTTTTGCTTTTCTATTTTTTTGTTTCTTTGTATTTCAAATCTTTGACTTGATTCTTTTGATCTTCTAGTCTGCTGTTAGATCTCTGTATACTATTTTTTTATTTCAGTCAACGTATGCTTAATTTCTAGTCGGTCCTTTTTCATATCCCCAAGGGTCTCGCTAAATGTATCAGCCTTTTCTAGAAAATTCTTGAAAAACTTTTAACCATGGTTTTGAATTCTATATCGAGTCATTTGCTTTCCTCCATTTCTTTCGTTTGTGATCTGTTTATTTGTCTATGCATTTTGGCTGCTTTCCTGAGTTGATAGAGTGACTTTGTGTGCTAGGTATTCTATAGGGCCCAGTGGCTCAGCCTCCCCAGTTACCTGAGGTGAACACTCTCGGTGCACCCCTTTGTGGACTATGTGCACAGTATTGTTGTAGTTAAGCCTTAACTGTTGTTGTTATGACTGGGAGGTATTGACCTCCAGGCCAATTGGCTATGAGGATTAGCTGTGTCTATGCTGGGAGAACTTCTGTGCTGGAGACACCCTTATGAGACAAGACTTGCAAAAGCCTCTGTGCTCAGCTTGGATGTGGCATAGTCTCAGGGCAGAGCAGACAGCATTGGTTTTCCATTAGTCCTCCCCTAATAGGCCCCTGTGTCTCAGTGTCTTGTGTTTCTCTTTCCTTCTAGTTGTAGAATTTCCACTCAGCCAGCCTTCCTGTGGTTCTGGATGATGTCCATTTTGTCTTTTAGTCGTAGTTTTGAAATTGTGAGAAGTAGCAGGTTAGGTTTTTACCTATGCTGCCATCTTGGTTTCTCCTATAGCCTTTTACATATATAGATTGTTAACTATATGGGCTAAAAGTGGGGAAAAAAAATTAAAAAGGTGAAGGAATAACTAATACAGAAAGTAGACACTACCTCTAGAGCTGAG
This sequence comes from Lasiurus cinereus, assembly GCA_011751065.1. Lineage (NCBI taxonomy): Eukaryota > Metazoa > Chordata > Mammalia > Chiroptera > Vespertilionidae > Lasiurus > Lasiurus cinereus. The sequence continues at coordinate 22,753 of JAAGEH010002359.1, read as the reverse complement.
GGAGAGTACCCAGACAAGCAAAGTATTGGAAAAGTGTACCTCTCCTCCCTTCTCCTTATTCCAAACCCAGACTGAGACAACAAGCAACTTGTTATTGGTGAAGAAATTTGCATAAGGTTGGAGTTCAAACTGGTTTATGGGATCAATCTACTGAGGCAAACCTGCTACATGATGAGAGTAGGTAGAGTTGTCTGCAAGAACCAGAACCATTAGTTGTGATGCTCACTGGGGTGTCTGCAGCCGGAGTTGTCTAGTGGAATGTGAGAGAATGTGTTGCTAGACTTCCTTCAAGCCACTAGGAGCTGTGCTTGGGGAGAGAGAAGGGATGCTTCTTGGAACAATAAGAAAAACCTATCCTGTTATGGCCTTGAATTGGCTCTCCCTCACCTTTTATTGACAACAAAAATCTTACATTGTACCAGCTAGCTGAGGAAAATGCATAGTTACATCTCACAAAGCAGGACAAAGGTGAGTGGATTAGAGCTGAGTATCAATATGACTTCTGAGATGCTGGTTCAGATAATCCTAGAAAAGCATGGAGAATTTTAGAAACATCAAATAGTTAAGTTTTGGTTAGAAGGAGCAGCTTTGGTACAGTGTGTGGAGGGGCTGGGATATTTGAAGCCAGATAGTCAAAAAATTGTAAAACAGATGAAACCGGTTTGGCATAGTGGATAGAGTGGCGGCCTGCGGACTGAAAGGTCCCAGGTTCGATTTTGGTTAGAGGCATATACCTTGGTTGCGGGCACAACTCCAGCTGCAGGAGGCAGCTGATAGATGTCTCTCTCTCATCAATGTTTCTAACTCTCTATCTCTCTCCCTTCCTCTCTGTAAAAAAGCAATAAAATATATATTTTTAAAACATTGTAAAACAATTCTCAGTAAGTCTTATGGGCAGGGATTAGGAGAGATTTGTTCTTTTTAATACTCTCATAGAAGATGCAGTGAATGGTTGAAAACCTTAAAAGAAATGAATCTCATTCTTGGAAGTGCATCAAAATCACCTGAGAAGATTTAAAATACCACATGAGATTCTGTGCCCATTCTATATCTTCAGTATCAAAATCTATAGGGTGGTACTCTTAAACCAGGAGGTTCCAACAGGGTTTGAACTGGATTTCACCATATTGAAGAGATGACAATGATCCTAATAAAGGTAGTAGTGATGATGATAGTAACAGGAAAATTTAATCTTCTAAAATTGCTTACTCTTAGATGACTTTTCTTTTCTCATAAGCAACTTTGCACATGCAATATATGCAGTTATCTCTAGGCAAAATTTCATCTTTTTCACCTTTCCCTTTGACACTATCTCAACAAGTACTTAAGAAAACTCACTTATTAAAACCTGTCTGGAAAGGTTCTTATGTCAATCACTTGTATGTTAGTGTGAATTTAAACCAAAGTGCTCTTTTTTTCTTAGAGTACTTGTTTTTTGTTTTTTTTTACCAAATCTTTATTGTTCAGATTATTAAAATTCTTATTTTTTTCCTCCACATAGCTCCCCTCCACCCAGTTCCCACCCCACCCCATGCCCTTTCCCCCCACTGTCCTAGTCTATAGGTGTAAGATATTTGTCCAATCTCTTCCCACACCACCACACCCCATTCTCCCTGAGAATTGTCAGTTCATTCCCTTACTATACCCCTGATTCTATTATATCCACCAGTTTAATCTGTTCATCAGATTTTTTATTCACTTGATTTTTTAGATTATATATATATATATATATATATATATATTTGTCACATTATTTTTATCTTTGCCTTTTTCTTCCGCTTCTTAGAGAATACCCTTCAGCATTTCATAAAATACTGGTTTGGTGGTGATGAGCTCCTTTAGTTTTTTCTTATCTGTGAAGCTCTTTATCTGACCTTCAATTCTAAATGATAGCTTTGCTGGGTAGAGTACTCCAGGTTGTAGGTTCTTGCTATTCATCACATCACTTTGAATATTTTTTGCCACTCCTTTCTGATCTGCATCATTTCTGTTGAGAAATCAGCTGACAATCATAATGATGCTCCCTTGTAAGTAACTAACTGTTTTTGTCTTACTGCTTTTAAAATTCTCTCCTTGTCTTTTGCCCCTGACATTTTAATTATGATGTGTCTTAGTGGGGTCCTCTTTAGATTTCTCTTTTTTGGGGTTATTTGCACTTCCTAGACTTATATGTCTATTTCTTTCACCAGATAGGGGAAATTTTCTGTCATTATTTCTTCAAATAGGTTTTTAATATCTTGATCTCTCTCTTCTTTTGGCACTCCCATACTTCGGATGTCGTTACACTCAAAGTTGTCCCAGAGGCTCCTTACACTATCTTCATTATCTTCATATTTTTGGATTTTTTTTTTTTTTTTTTGCTTTTCCAGTTGAGTGTGTTTTGCTTCTTTGTATTTCAAATCTTTGACTTGATTCTTGTGATCCTCTAGTCTGCTTTTGGATCTCTGTATATTATTCTTTATTTCGGTCAGTTTATGCTTAATTTCTGATGGTCCTTTTTCAGATCCTTGAAGGTCTCACTAAATTTGTCAGAGGTTTCTAAAAGTTTCTTAAGTAACCTTATAACCGTGATTTTGAATTCTGTATCCAGTAGTTTGCTTTCATTCATTTCTTTCCTTTGTGACCTGTTTCTTTGTCTCTTAATTTTGGCTGCTTTCCTGTGTTAGTTTCTATGTACTGGGTAGCTGCTAAGTATCCTTGAATTGATAAAGTGGCCTTCTGTGGTTGGTGTCCTATAGGGCCCAGTGGCTCAGCCTCCCCAGGCACCTGAGGTGGATGCTCTTGGTGCACCACTTTGAGAGCTGTTTTCACAGTCTTGTAATTGCTTTTGGTATCACTGGGAAAAATTGACCTCCAGGCCAATTGGCTGTGATGACCAGCTGTGTCTACACTGGAATATCTGTTGCACAGGAGACATCTTTATGGGGCAGGACTTGCTTCAGTAGGGGTTTGGTGCTTACTGAGTCTGCCCCTTGAATATGTCTCTCATGGAAGTGAAGAGTTGTAATCTGATATGGTCTCACTCTGACCACTGGGTACATTGGCTCCTGGATCTCCAAGGAGGTGCAAGGTCAGCCACTGTCTGGGGCTATCCAGAAGGAGCTACAGAGACATCTGCAGATTTCTGCTCTTTCTATGAGGTTTGGAAATGCCCAGAAGAAGCCCAGCTGTGAACAGAGGCTGGCAGGGTCTTGGGCTTTCTTTTGGAATCTCTGGGACTCTCTGACCCAGCTGCAGTTTGTTTTAGGCAAAAGGACAGGTCATTCATATGCAAAAGCCAATGTGCACAGCTTGGGTGTGGTTGTAAGTTGGGTGAGACAGGGTCTCTGGGAATCACTGGGGCAGAGCAAACAGCAATTGGTGCCCACAACTGGAGAAGTCCCTGGTTCTCTTCATCCTGCAACTCTGTGCAGGAACAATGATCGCCATGAGCATCTCTAAGAATAAGCTGCCCTTGCATTCCTGTCCCAATGCCAGACCAGTTTCAGTCCGAATGTGCCTGGGTCCCCCAGCGTCTCACCCGGAACTGGAGTTCAGAGCAAGCAGGAGCTTGTATCTCCATCTCGATTAAAAGAACACATCGGTGTCAGCACTTTCTGCACCTCTGCACTCTTACCAGTCTCGCTGCACTTTCTTCACCTCTCTGGTTGTGGAACTTCCACTTAGCCAGCTTTCCTGCATTTCTGGGTGGTAGTTGTTCTGCCTTTTAGTTGTGGTTTTGATGTGGCTGTTGTAGGAGGCAGCAAGTGTATGTGATTACCTATGCTGCCAACTTGATTTCTGTGAAGCACTTGAATTTTGAGTCTGACCTGTCCTTGCAGAATAAAAGACTTTGTTCTTATTATAGCAATTCAAGTATCAAGTGGGGGAGGGAACAGGTGACTCCTCCTAATGCACTAACATGACATAAAGAAATGATCATTCACTCCCTCAATATTTAAAGATGCTTTAAGTATTATCAAAAATATAATAAAATCTTAAAACCCAGAATCTAAATTCTAATCCTCAATGAACAAATCCTATGTATAGGATGTTCACTTTAGTTGATTCATTTTATTTGTCATTTTCTAGCTGTTAAGGCTTAAGGCTTATACTGAAGAGACATGACAAGGTACACTGATATGCCCCGGTGTATGTGAATGTTTGGTCATGCTGAAGCTATTCTCCTGTGCTTAAAGAACCAGGAAATAAAGATACTAAAGGAAGAGCAGCAGCTTATTTGGGATTACACTTAGCAAAGTTTGAGGATCTTGAAACAAACACTATGATAGCTAAAGGTTTTTTTAAGTACCTTGGTAGAATAATTAACACATCATTACTGAAGCAAAACTCACATGACATTTTCTGACATTTAATTATGTTTAAGGTCTGAAATAATGTGGTGTGCTATGTTCACAATTAAAAAATAGATTCAAAAAGGTTGCAAGCTTCAGTGTAATTTATTTTGTCTGAAAAATTAGTTTAAACAAAAATTGGTTCCTCCCTGAAAATGGTCAGTTTTAGCAATTAAAATGAAAATAGAAGTCTGCCGGTTCACTTACATGTGAAACATATTGAGCAGATCTGTTTTAGAAATTGAAAATCTTTCAAATATGCAATAAATGCACTGTTTTCTTGATATTGCTTTATGTCTTGGTTCATTGGAAACTAGCTCACAATGCTTGGAATTGCTGTTAATTAAAACAGAGTCAAAGAGTAAAAGCAACTACTCCAGAATTGTTTGGAGTTCCCAAACAGTATCTGACTCATTCCATTAACACAAGTGCCACAATATAGCACTTCATTGGCAATATGCATATCAGCTTTCAAGGATCACCTAAGAAAGAAACCAAGGCTGGCAATCATATTTTATACTTTGACAAGTTGTTCAAAAGCCCTATGAACACCAAATATATTTGTATTATGGAACTATTCTGAGGATTTAAATTATTTGTCCTTTTGGCTTAATCCACAATGGTCCAAAATGAAATGCAGATGTTAGGGAAAGAGGATAACTTTATTTGTTTAATTTTAAGAAATTCTTTGGGCTTTTCTAAAGCATCCTCTTTTTAAGACTTCTGGGTAATGAAGCCTAGGTATGGTTGATGTTGAAAAGGAATAAGTAAAACTTACCACCACAGTAGGTAATCTGGGTTAGATAAATAAAAGGGAACCCTGAAATCTGATTGAAACAAAGCAAGACTGGTATTTTGAGTGAAGACATACTTTGAAGATAACATTTAGGTAACTGAGTACTAAGTTCAAGTCGTCATGAAGGCATCTAAGAGTGTGATAAGAACTGAAAACCTTTATGCAAAGGGCTTAAGGTACACACAGTTAATGAAGATATATAGGGCTTATTGGGGGGAAAAATGAAGGAAGACATCTAGTAGAATACACATAACCCCTCCCTCCACCCAAGCTTCAGTAACCCCTGGCCTAGGCCAGGTATACTGTATATGCTCAGCATTTATAATGATCACTGTAGAGAGTCCAATAAAGAGTGCCCCTGTTCCTGTAATACTCTACATATGTTTTGGGATCATAGACAGTGTCTATCTATAATAATAAAAATGTAATATGCTAATTAGACCAGACATCGTTCTGATGAAGCCGAGGTCTCTGGAGCCTGCTGGAGGGAATTTGGAGGGAAACCTTGATGGCAGCTGGGGCAAGGAAGGCCTACTTTTGCATGACTTTCATGCATCAGGTCTCTTGTAAAACTATAAAATAGGAACTCAGTGGTCAATAGATAAAGGGCATGTTATACAGGGAGATCTCTGGAGTTTATTGTCAGTGTCAACTTGTTCTGTTGACCTCACTTAGACCTACTATGCAAGCTCTCATCCAAGCTACTAACAGTGGTAGAAAATAAGCCTACAAACCTTCAGCAAGTTTCCTCAGGAATCTGATTGCACCTGTCCTTCAGTCCTTTGTTCTATGTTTATTACATTACTGCTTACTTCCATCCTTGTTCATTTCTGCACTGGGTGATTTTATGCTAGAATAAGCAGGTTTGGCATGCTCTGTGTATGCAAAGTTCTGCAGCAGGTTCCCCCCTCTATGTCAATCTACTTTATTTTATTCTTCACAAAAGATTCATTAATTACTTGTCATGCCAGAAGCTGGAAAGATTCTGCTCTAGTGCTAATTTATTTTGGACAAAGTGACTGAGGCAAGTAATTTTATTGCACAGAATCATGTTGTCTACAAGATCATCTCAGAAGCATTCAAACAACTAGCACTTAGAAGTTTTTATGGCTAGTTCTTCATGTGTATTTTTAAGTATTATCTATTTTGAGTTATCCTCAAAATAAATGTTGTACCTGTTTTCATAATTTTTCTCCAATCCTTAAGTTAAACTCTATTTCAATCTCACACCAGTTAGAGGCCTGATATTTTCCTCACACAGCAATAGTAATGAGTATCCCATTAGTGTGCCTCATAGTGTAAACCAGTGGTCAGCAAACTCATTAGTCTACAGAGCGGCAAACTGCGGCTCGCGAGCGGCATGTGGCTCGTGAGCAGCAGTGTGCCAACCACTGGTGTAGACATATGAAAAATCATGAGCATGGTCTTGCTTGAAGCCTGGAGAGCATTATGATAAGCGAAATAAGCCAGTAGGAGAAAGATAAATATCACATGATCTCACTCATTTGTGGAATATAATGTATAACATAAACTGATGAACAAAAGTAGAGCCAAAGACATAGAAGTATCAAATAGATCATCAATCCTCAGAGGAAAGGCAGAGGAGGGGATGGGGGATAAGTGATCAATCAACCAAAGAATGTGTATGTATGCATATAACCAAAATAAACACAGACACTAGGTGGGTAGGGGGGTCAAAGCATGTGCTGGGGGTCAGGAGCAGCTGTGAAGAGGTCCATGGAGGGAAAAGGAGACATATATAATACTTTGAACAACAAATAATTTAAACTAAAAAATAAATAAAATAAAATAAAAAATAACACTAAAAAGCAATCTAAGACCAATACAGGAAATAATTTTCCTTGTTTCACCCAGCCCAAAATGGATAGGACCCAGATATGAACCGAAGTCTGATTCACTCTACAACACTGCTGTCTCCTTTCTTAGAGATTGTCCCATGAGCAGAGGTGTGATGTGGTGGAAATAACGCTGCTCTGGCAGTAACATTGGCTTCCTGAATAGAACCCTGGAGTGCTGCTTAGGATTCTGAGTGATAAGAAGATGATTTTCCTTGACTGGTAGGCCTTAAGAGAATCTATAAATGTACTAGCACACATGTTTTCAATAAAATATGGAGTATATTTTAGTAATAAAGGAAATTTCCATGTGAACAGAAAATAAATAAAATAAAATGTGTGGAAATGAGTAAAGGAGAGAGAGAAGATATGGGATGAAAGGAAAGAGGAAGATTTATCAAAATGTACTAACATGTGCTATAGTTTTGTATTCAATTAGATCAGTTGTTTTCAATCAATGTGTTGCAGCATACTGGTATGCTGCAATTGTTTTTAAAACATGTAATACTTGACTATTTAGTCGGTATTTAGTCAGGAGCATTGACTTCTTTTTTCTTAGATTTTCAAATAAAATAAAATAAAAAAACAATAATCATCCAGGGTGAAGGAATCAACATTTTACTTATTTTTTTGTCAAGTCAGCAAAATGATAATGTTTGTGATGTGCCACAGCATTTTAGTAATGAGTTTATGTGTGCCATGAGATGAAAAAGGTTGAAAATCACTGAGTTAAATAACTTTGTTCAATAATTGACAAGTAACTCATGAGAGCTCTCAAAAAAATAAATATAGGTTATAAGAATAGATGCATTTAGAATTCTTTGAACATGAATCACTTTCTATGTAACTTTTACATCAAATGTTAAATTGACATATATTTTTATTTTATCCCTATATAGATATTCAAAATAAGTTATTTCAAAATACTGAATCTTTGCAGTATCTCAATCAGCAAGTTAAATGCCAAGATTCTCTTTTATTTTCTATCTCTCAGATCTTCTAAACCTTAGAAGATCTAAGGATAGTCATTCACCTAGCTCCTGCTCCCTCTCTGGACCTCTGCTTCCATTCATTGCTATGAGGTCAAAATTCCTGTTTCTCTTTGACTCCTTCAGTTACACTTAACTTGAGAGTTGCCTCAGATGAAGACAAATGGAGACAATTTCTTCAAACACATTTAAATGGATTGAAAGTACTATTAGTATTAGAGTGTAAATCTTAGCATTACGGTGGATACAGAATTTAATGACTCCAAAATTCCAAATTCATGTTCTAATATAGTTATGGCGGACTACACATCTCTAGGGAATGGTGCACCTGGTGTTGAAAGCTGAGGTAAAAAATTGTCAAAGTAGTTTGTTTGTCAATTACTGTAGTCCTAGCTTAGCACTTGTTCAAGTGGGAAGCCAAAGACTGAAGTCTCACATATTATCTGATCAATGTAATGGACACTACTATAGTATGAAAAAATATTTAAAGATACTTATAAAGGTTCTACTGTGTACATATTATTAGAAGTAGGTATCACTGGAAGCAGGCTTTTCCTTTTCTCTTTTTTGGCAGGGGGAAGAGAGTGTTTGTTTGTGTTATGATTTATTTATGTATTCCTCATTCTTACTTATTAGATGTGTAGATTTACTTCCCACTGAATCAGTGACCTTATCTTGCCCAATGAATTAAAATTTAATTGCCCTAAGAAATAAAATTTGTGAGTTAGCATTTGCTGTTTAGTATAAAGTTCTTACTTTTGCCTTATTAACACAGGAGGTATGTCAATAAACCAAGAAATATATACTTTTTCTTATACAAGGAGAAGTAGTGGAAAATAATTTTAGGAATCTTTTACATACTCCATATCTTAGCTCCCAGCTTTTGTCTTTTTTTGCTTGTTTTCCCTCCATTCAATCAACTGAAAAAGTATCAGGAGCAACTCATAACAAAGAAATACTGCTTTCTCTCTTGGGAAATCTATTTTTTTTTCCAGACAAGGACAATTACCTAAATATGAAGATGATATGAACAAAATAGACTCATATGTCTTTTCTGTAGAGGAAAAAAATGAATCAAAGCTTTGTGTTCAATTAACACTTGATGTTAAGAGTATTTCTATGTTCTATAACATAGATTGAATTTGTTTTTATTGAATTATCTTGGAACGAACCACCCAACCTATATCTAATTGCTTCCAAAGGAAACCACTTTTCAACTTAGAAATAACTGATATAGTATTCAGACAATTAGAATATGGTGTGCTTGAAAATTTATAACAAACAACTTTTTTTTTCTCTATTCCTGTCTCTCTCATTACATAGTTACAATATACTGAGGGGCCAGATTATTATGATCTCTGAACACATAATAATCTGACCAATCATTGAATATCCTATGTAATATAAGGCTAATATGCAAATTTCCCCCTCAACCAGGAGTTCAACCAGCAGGCAGGCCGGCCATCTGCCCATGTCACCTCCCCCTGGCCAGGCTGGCCGGACCCCACCCATGCACAAATTCATGCACTGGCCCTTTAATATGTATAGTGAGTGGTCAGATTATGCATTCAGAGATCATAATAATCTGGCCACTCAGTGTATATAGACCTTGCAATGTAAGGTCATGAAAAATATTAGGATTGAATTAGAGATTCTATCATATCGAACTACATATAAATATATTTTATGGCAAGTAAATACAATATTGTTGATATACTTTGGAAATAAAAAGAAAAGGAACATCAGCTTTAATATCACATTGTTAAAGTGTTCTCAGAACACTTAAGAAAGAAGATATGACCTATATGTAATGTGAAATACTGTGATTGTCATGTTATATAAGATATTAAATTGTTTTTGGAAAATGTATAGAAAAATTAATTTAGAGAAATTTTATAGTTTTAATTAGTGGTCTTATTGATTTTCAGTTTATCATTCTATGCAAAATTCAATAGTAAGTCAATTATCTTTAGTCATTACCAAGGGATCAATTTTTAAAACTCTCTTATTCCCACTATTAAATAAAAGCAATGCTAATGATATTTTGTCAGCTTTCAATTGACTGATTTATCACATCATTACACAGGCATCCGGCATCTGAACTTTGTGGAATGGTATAGTTTGAAAATAATAAACCACTATGCTCTTTTATTGTTAAAAATGTTACTAGAAATGCAACTCACACACCAAAATACAAATGACACTGAAATGTTTAGATGCATTTGACTTCTATACCAGTGATGCTTTGAATATGTGAGAGGTAAACCTCTGTTATTGATCTACCTAGTATAAATATCTGGTTCTGACTTATAATGATGAATTCTTTAATCTCAGCTTATAAGGTAATAATGGTTATGTATTTAGGACATCCATGACCAGAAAAACTCTAATTCTTAAAAAGGCCAAGAAATTCTGATGAGTTAACTGCTGACTCAGACTATGAGTTTTAGTAAAAAGTAAACAAGAATATATCAAAACAATTATCACTCTAAATTTAAAAAATACAGTATTTTCACCTCTTTTTAATTATATGAATATATTCATATATAGAGTATATATAATTTCATATCAACCAATGGACAATATTTATAGCTGTGTTGAGAAAAAAAAAAACTGTGAACTGAAAGAATATAAAGTGTCCCCTAAAAATGTATACACACTTCAATAGCTGGCAACTCACTTAATTTTTACTCATTTTCAGGTTTAACTGATTTCACATGAGGGATAAAGCCAGACTAAACTTTGAACAAAGAACAGCAGGTTGCATGGGGTGACCAGGCCAGCAGGGGCATTAGTGAAGTACAATCAAATGACTGAACAGCAAACTACATGGGGTGACCAGGCCGGTCGAGGTGGCCATGAGGGGTGACCAGGCAGGCATGGGGGTAGTTGGGGGCGATCAGGCTAGCAGGGATATCGGGTTAGCAGGGGGACAGTTAGGGGCAACCAGGCCTGCAGAGGGAGGTAGTTGGGGGTGACCAGGACATCAGGGGGGCAGTAAGGGGTGACTAGGTAGGTGGGATAGGCAGTTAGGGCAATCAGGCAGGCAGGCAGGTGAGCAGTTAAGTGCCAGCAGTCCCAGATTTTAAGAGGGATGTCCGACTGCCAGTTTAGGCCGGGGTCAGACCTAAATCAACAGCCAGACATCCCCTGAGGCATCCCAGATTAGAGAGGATGCAGGCTTGGCTGAGGGTACACCCACTTCTTCCACTACATGAATTTCATGCACCAGGCCTCTAGTGTAATATAAAAGACACCATCATTAAAGTATCACCAGTTGCTAAAAAACTATATAAATATTTTTTTTAAATTCTAACATTAATATTAGGTTGACTAAAAGATAATAGTTGTTAAAGTACACTAGAAAACAACCCAAAAATGCATGGCTGCTTCCCTATCTCCAAGAAAACAGAATACAGTGTTCCTGAAATATCTCTGTGAATTTATAATCCTACATGATGTTAATCTGAAATACAAGAAAATATCCATATTTACACTTAGATTCAAAGCATAAGAAAGTCACAAGCATTATCCTAACAATAAATAAACATATCTTACTAGTTTCCTTTGTTTAAATCTCACTATGTATCATGTACATTTATATCTTGCCCATTTTCTTTTGGTCCATCCTACACAAATCTACATGAAATTCACTCATTCTTGGCTCTTAAATAAGATTTGAGTGTACTTTGCAAACTGAGGCTTCGTCATGCCTAATAATGTCTTCTTCCCTATGAGCTAACCAATGTAGTTTTACCAAGCCTCTTATTCTTGCCAATATAGGAGATTAAAACTATATATACTGCTTTACTGAGTATTGCTTGATTAGGGAAAAGGATGACATCTTCTTAGGATCACCATGATTATTTACTGCCTTTGGATGCCTATCTTGAGCTGAAATCTATCATACAAACAGCTTTTTAAGCTATGTACTTTGTTGGGGGATTGGGCTCCTGGAGGTTCTAGTTCACAGCAAACTATCACAATAGTTAGGAGGGGTAATGAGTTGCTTTGAGATACATATTTTTTGTTAATATTGTAAGAAACTGTCCAAGTCTATCTTACATATGATATAACATTAAAGATATTTATCCTTTGTCACCTGAGCTATAAATACCAGTTTCCTTTCTGTTGGTTATTTTTATAGTGATACATTTTAAGCACATAAAGCTGGAAAATAATAAGCCAATATAATCTCCTTGTACCTTGGCCATGCCAAGAATGCTCCTACCTAAAGATATTTACACTGTGATTCCTACTTTCTGGAGTATTCTTTCTCTAGATATCACCATGATACATGATCTGCCCTCCTTTAGGTTTTTTCTCACATGCTAAATGTGGACTTTCCTGACTCTTTAAATTGCAAAATGTATCCCTTTTCCCTATCATTCATTTTCCTTTCCTTTCTCTATTTTTCCCCCTTTCATTCTTATTGCATTGCCTTTACCATTTGATTTACTGATTTCTTCTTCATTTTCTGTCTCCATAATGTAAACTTCAGATAGTTTGTTGGGTTGGTTTGCTAGTATATCTATCTCAGAGCCTAGAAGAAATGTTCTGTCATAGATGATTTGTGGTATATATTCTATAATATGTAATGAATAAATAAATAGAAAATGATCTATTTTTAATAATTAAAAGGTATACTTTAAATTTTAATTTTTAAAAAATTTTCAGCATAACATTTTAGAATTTCTGTTAAAATAAAAATCAATATAGTAAGAAAAATGTTATGGCAAGAATACATAAAAGTGAGTTTTCTTTTTTTAAAAAAAAAATTTATTGATTTTTTACAGAGAGGAAGGGAGAGGGATAGAAAGTCAGAAACATTGATGAGAGAGAGACATGAGTCAGCCGCCTCCTGCATGCACCCCACTGGGGATGTGCCCGCAACCAAGTACATGCCCTTGACCAGAATCGAACCTGGGACCCTTCAGTCCTCAAGCCGACGCTCTATTCACGGAGTCAAACTGGTTTCGGCAAAAATGAGCTTTCTTTAAATTACATGAATTCTGTGAAAGTAAAGGAATGCTTTATTTTATAATGATACTTATAATAAATTTATGCACTGGAGAGGGGGCCTTCAGCCCAGCCTATCCCCTCTCACATACTGGGACCCCTCAGGGGATGTCCTACTGATGGCTTAGGCCTGCTACCTGTTGGGAGCAGACCTAAGCCTCAGTCTGGCCTCCCTTTGCAAGAGTCGACTGGGCTGGTCAAGGGAAGGCACCAGCCCCATCACCCTGTTGCTGCAGCCATTACCGGCCACCACAGCCATCAAGGTATTTTTATCTACATATACACCAGTCCCTTCACCATGAAAAAAATGACAACTTTCTTTAAGCATTTTCAAGATGTGTCTTTCATAGGATATGACATTTCTTTCTTTATTTTTCTTTTTTTCCTTACCTGAAGATACGTTTCCATTGATTTTTTGTCCTTCCCTCTGATCCCAGGCTCAGCCCCTTCTCAAGTCTAAAGTTCCACCTGATGGCTGGCTGGGAGTGACCTGTGTGCCAAGGAGGTTCCTGGAACCCAGGTATGTATGCAAATTAACTGCCATCTTTGTTGGGTTAATTTGCATACTCACTTTGATTGGCTGTGGGCATAGTAGAGGTATGGTAAGTTTACATGTTTCTCTAGTATTTGGTAAGATATTTTTTTTAAATGACTTTTTTCTTTATTTTATTTTAAATCACAATTTATACCTCTTATGCACTTTTATCTCAATTCACCCACTTCGCTTACCCACAAAATCATACTGTTCTCCATGTCCATGTGTTCTCTCTTTTTTTTCTCAATCACTCTACTCCCCTCTCCCACATCACCTCACAACACTCCCCACCCCCATACATCAGAACTGTCTTCCTGCTCTCAATCTATGAGTCTGTCTCTGTTTTGCTTGTTAGTTCAATTTATTTATTAAGTTCCACATATGAGTGAAATCATATGGTACTTGACTTTCTCTGACTGGCTTATTTCTGTTAGCATAATGTTTTCCAGGCCCATCCATGCTGTCACAAAGTATAAAAATATATTTCTTATTTAATGATATTTAACAAATACCTTTATTTTTATGTGATTTAATAATTCCTAGAATAAATGTCATGCATCGTGGCTGCTGGAATGTCTTACTGATGGCTTAGGCCTGCTACCTGTTGGGAGCAGACCTAAGCCTCAGTCTGGCCTTCAACTAGATATAGATCCTTCAACATATAAATGGTTGAAGGATCTATATCTAGTTGCAGAAGAGATCATAACCTATTTCTAAATGCCTCCAGTTTTCCACAGATAGTTTAATAAGACTAAGAAAATAGAAATACAAACAAGGTGGACTTTATAAAGCATTGTTCTAAACCACAGCTGTTAGAAAACTGTGAAACCAATTCATAGGAAATTCAACAAACTTTCTAGATTGTCTTATTAGCATTTTACATGAATATATATGAATAACGTGGCAAAGGGAGAATTTATAACAAAAATCAAATTGTGCCCCATATAAGGTATAAAAATCTGGTATTGATCCTCTTATTTTAGGGAAAGTCATGACTCTTGATTCCTGCATTTTAATAATTTGATGACTGAGAAGTAGTTATCATCCAGCCAAAAGACTAATTTAATCACTTGGATCTGAATGTCCCCCTGGTGCAGCTATTTCAATTTTGGCACATTTTTTGTTCTCTGCTCATAATTAATCTAGGACAGACCATTTTTACATAATGTAAATCTATTTCTTGCTTCTAGTAATTGCATATCTAATTTACTGTGAAAAGAATAAGCCAATATTGTATCTGCTAAAGTAACTAAAAGGCACAACTGAAAATATTATCCACTAATGATTTTTATCACTTAGCTTTACTTTGTTAACTTTGGGAACTTTGCAAAATAGAATTGCTTTTGGCCAGAACTTTGAATTACAACTTTGATTTGGAAGAGGAATTATGTCTTGGCATGAAAGGATACTTTATTTTAAATACCCCAAATTTCTTGTTGATAATTATGTAAAGGAAGCAATCCAATAACCACCACTGACAGAAAACATATTTAAATAAAGCTGATTTTCACTTTTAAGTTAAAGCCCAAGGGACGCATATGGAGCAGTGGAAAATATTTTGAACAGCAGTAAAGTTGTAAAATATGCTTGAAGAAGTGTTTAGTTCTTTATAGTTGTTTCATCCTTTAGTTGTAACCATTCTTCTCCATGGAAAATTATCTTGAGTAAAATGATGACTATTGGTCACAGCAGCATAAAGTTCAATAGTTTTGCTCTGTGAAATTAAGGGGTCACTGACAACAAACTCTTCAAGTAGCAGAATCAAATAAAATAACTGTTTTGTAAACTTGCCCCCGAAAACACTAAATTAACATATATTGAATTTTGCTGATGACTAAAATTTGTGGGTATTAATATCATCTATCTCAAATTTAGAACAAAAATAATGATATATTTACTCCATAGATTTTTAGAAATACAAATATAATTTTATCTTATTTTTCTCTATAGAAACAATAATCTAATATGACTCATTTAAAACATTTTCCTCCTGATTTATCATCTGAGTTGTGTTTTTCCTTTTTTTTTTTTTTGAGTCCACACTCAAGAATATGTTTTAATTGATTGATTGGGAGAGAGAGAGAGAGAGAGAGAGAGAGAGAGAGAGAGAGAGAGATACATCTGAGATAAACATCCATTGGTTGCCTCCTGTATTTACTGGGACTGAGAATGGAACACTCAAACTAAGTATGTGCCCTGACTGGAAATAACCTCACTGGCAACCTTTTCCTGTAAGGGGTGATACTGCAAACAACTGAGCCTTCCAGCCAGGGACTGAGTTGTTTATCATATGTGACTACTTGATTTTCAGCATTTCTTATCACTCCTTGAGTTTTTTCCAAAGCTTTATTGTTAACAAAAGATGATATCTCAGCAGATAAAAGAGAGTTTTTCTTGTTAAGAGATATTTAACAATTCCCTGCTGGACTCCAGACAAAATACTGATGTCCATGTGTAGTATCCAGGGCCCTTACATCAAATTTCATCAAGGAATATTTGTTTTGTCCCAAGGTTCACCGCTTACAGTTTACTCAACTCACAGAAGCAAGCTATTCCTGTCATTGTGAAAACCTTTATTTTCTCCTTCCTCTTAATTTGCATAATTAACCATCATTGTTGAGCCCTACACAATCAGCAAGGTATTTATTTAAGTTTGTTGCTTTACCAGATTTCATGTGCTATAGCATATAGCATAGCATATAGCATGGACCTTTCAAAACCTCAATAAAGATTTTTAATTGATAATAAATTCTAACTATTGGTTAAATTTGAGTTTCTACCTCTATCTTAGCAATTTATTCTGTAATTTTTCTTGACTTCAGTTATTGATAACAGGCTTTATGGAAATTTAAATCTCATGGAAAGTGTGAAGTTTTAAATGACTTCCAGTTTGAGATGGAATATCAGATTTTCCTGTCATTTATCTGACTCTTCAAGCCTAGAATTAAGCTAATCTACACTAATAAAAAAGAAACATGCAAATTGACTATCACTCTGCTACACTCACCAGGCAATCAGGAGAGAGTATGCAAATTAACCCAACAAATATGGCATCAGCCAAGGAGCTGTAGCAAGCAGGAGGCTTGGGTTGCCCCCAGCAATGGAGAAAGCCAAGCTTCCTGCCAGCCCTGGCCAACCCTGGCCTTCACTCAAGACTACATAGTTTCAATTATAAGAGATAAATAAATCCCAACAAAAATGGTGGCAGCCACATAGCTAGAGAGAAGAAGGAGGCTTGGGTTTCCCTGGCAATGGAGGAAGTCAGGCTTCCCGCCCACCCTAACCAGCCCTGGCCTCTGCTCAGGCTACAAAATTTTAATTATAGAAGATAAATAAATTCCAGATACCGGGGTCTCTGCTCAGGTCACCAGGGGGCATGGCCATCCTGTAAATCACCACAGGCCACCCCACACCCCACACCCCACCCCACACCCCAAGGAAACCCCCACCCTAATCCAGGATACCCATCAGAGCAAACCAGCCAGCCTCCACCTGCGTACCAGTCCTTTATCCTATCTAATAAAAGAGCAATGTGCAAATTGACCATCACTCCAAAACACAAGATGGCTGCCCCTATGTAGTCAAAGATCCTGCACCCATGTAGACACAAGATGGCCACCACAAGCTGGCCAGCAGGGAAGGGCAGTTGGGAGGGACCAAGTCTGCAAGGGAGGGCAGTTGTGGGTGATCAGGCCAACAGGGTAGAACAGTTGGGTGGAACCAGGACTGCAAGGGAGGGCAGTTGGGGGTGATCAAGCCTGCAGGGGAGGGCAGTTAGGGCTAACCAGGCTAGCAGAAGAGGGAAGTTTGGGTTGACCAGGCCTGCAGGGAAAGGCAGTTGGGGGGACCAGATCTGCAGGGGAGGGCAGTTAGGGGCAATCAGGCTGGCAGGGGAGGGCACTTAGGGGCAATAGGGCTGACAGGGGAGTGGTTAAGGGGTGATCAGGCTGGCAGAGAGAAGAGGTTAGGGGCACTCAGGAAGGCAGGAAGGCTAACAGTTGGGAGCCTGCAGTCATGGATTATGAGAGGGATGTCCGACTGTCCTAAAAGGGCAGTCGGACATCCCTTGATGTGTCCCAGATTGGAGAGTGCGGCTGGGCTGAGAGATACACACTCCCTCTCACCCATGCACAACTTTCGTGCACTAGGCCTCTAGTCTATTATATACTTATTTAACGTGTTTACAAGTAAAACAAAAGAAGCATGTTTTAAAATTTCATGGGAAAGAATTTATTACACTGCTTGTTTTTTGTTGTTGTTTTGTTTTGTTTTTAAACTTTTTTTCCCATTGATTTTTTGCAGAGAGGAAGGGAGAGAGATAGAAAGTCAGAAACATCTATGAAAGAGAGACGTTGATCAGCCGCCTCCTGCTCCCCCCGCACCCCTACTGGCGACACACCTGCAACCAAGTACATGCCCTTGACCAGAATCAAACCTGGTACTCTTCAGTCCGCAGGCCAGCACTCTATCCATTGAGCCAAACTGGTTTCGGCTACAATGTATGTTTTAATATTTGATTTCTATGTGAACTTCAGCCAAATTATATGTTACAAATAGACAGTAGGTGCTTATATTCATAAAGGCATTTTGTGGTTTATCCATAAAGTTTTCAGATATATTATTGTGGAACTAATCAAGAGAATCAATCTAAAATTAGTTATTTTCTATTGGATTCTGTATCACCTACTGCGTTATATTCTATTATTTTCTTATTAATAGTAAATACTATTCTATAGCCCAATTATTTTTTAAAATAAAAAGTCACAACCTTAGATTTTTAGAATATAGCTCTTCCACTGTGACAATGAATGGGAAATGTGCATAAACCAGATATGGTTTGAAAAATATATAAATGTACCAAAACTGGTTTGGCTCAATAGATAGAGTGTCGGTCTGCAGACTGACAGATCCCAGGTTCAATTCTGGTCAAGGGCATGTATCTTGGTTGTGGACACATCCCCAGTGGGGGGTATGTAGGAGGCAGCTGATCAATGTCTCTCTCTCATCGATGTTTCTAACTCTCTATCCCTCTCCCTTCCTCTCTGTAAAAAATTAATAAAAACTAATAAAATACAAAAATATAAATGTTCTAAGTATCGTAAATTCTATGTATAAAGCTTATCACTTCATAATTGTAAGAAAATCATTTAAACTCTTTGTTCAGATCTTCATTTCCATACTGCATGTATAAGTATGTGTTTGTAATAATTCTGATACTCTAATTAGCTTAAATCATTCCTATTGAGTAGACTCATATAAAAAACTTAAGAGTAAAACTTTCCTAGCTACATATAAAATTATTGAGCTCATTAAAAATTCTCAACTATTAAAATGTCAGATATCTTTATTTATTCCAATGAAAAATACATATTATTATGGATTCAGAGTTACATATTTGTTTTACCTCTTTTACTAGAACAAAAACAGTCCACTTGATTTATTACACTAATTAGTGACTTCATAAAAGAGCATGCTGTAAATTCAGAGGCATTTGATTACTCTTTTAACTTTACATTTTTCAGTGTAGACTCATAGTTAGTATTTTCACATAGTTTTATTAGATCATGGCATCTAAAGAAAAGACATGCATTTACCTGTGTCCATAGGAGTTAAAATAGAGGCACAATTAACTTTTTGATATCAAAATAAGGACAGTAGTCAGAATTTAAACTTTACTCTAATGTTGTCCCAATTATGTTTGCCATCAATGTTATAAATAGGTTGTATACATTTAAAAAATTTTGGTCATCTTTAATTTTATTGTTCTTCTTTATATACTAGTATTGTTTAATTTTCATTTTAGAAAATAATTATAGATCCTTATTATATATTTCTTTCTGAAATTAATATGATAAATTTTTGTTTTATTGACTTCAGAGAAAGAGAGCAAGGGAGAGAGAGAGAAGAGAGAGAGAGAGAGAGAGAGAGAGAGAGAGAGAGAGAGAGACATCAATTTGTTATTCCACTTATTTATGCATTCATTGGTTGCTCCTTGTATGTGCTCTTACTGGAGGTCTGCCGGGACTGACTGGCAGACCCTGAACAACAGATAAATACTCTTATACACATTCTTGTGGAAGAGAGGCTAAGGGACTACTTTACTATAGGAACTAAGCAGCCTGATTTGCCTGCCTTCTTAAGATTTTATTGCAACAATGTCTTGAACTAAAACAAACCTCTAGATACAATCATTGGGGTAAGCATCCTTGAGAAAACACCTGTTATCTGTAGTGTCTTTCAAACAAGGATGTTTTAAAGTCTAAATATAAAGATTCTAGTAAAATACCTGAGGGCTTAGACTTGTTTGGAAAAGTCAAGGCAAGGGCTGCTTCTTTTGGCAAGGTCCCCCAGAGGACTCTGACCTTTCAGAGAATCCTCCTTACAGACTTTCCAGCTAAGGCCCATGCTTCCCCACAGAGGTGAAACCTGCAACCTTGGCATATTGAGATGGTGATCTAGCCAGCTAACAGACCAGAAACTTATGATAAAGTTAAAATATTTTCATTATGAAACACTGTAACATGCTGTTTATATATTAAACAATTTACCTACCCTGTTTAATTAGGCCCACATAGGAAGAAAGTCAGGCTACTTACAACATCTGTAATAATAAAAGCATAATATGAAAATCAACTGAACTGCCGAATAGCAGAACATCTATTTGGAGGACCTTCTGAACGCAGCCAGGCCTGCGAGGGCCCCTTCTTGCACAAATTTCATGCATCAGGCCTCTAGTGCTTTAAGATAACAGTTGGTGTTTTAAAACTGTCTGCTTAGTGGGGAGCATGTACAATTAAATACTTAAGTTTTTCACTAGCTGCTTTTAGTTCCTCCCTTATTCAATTTCTTCCCTCATTTTAATATATTCTTTTTGCCTCTGTACCAGCAAAGGCCTCTATATTTATCATTTGGTTAAATCCCATTTCTCCTGAAGACACAAGTTGATAACATTAATTTCAAATTCAGTTAGCAGATTTTCTTATGCAAGGGCCAACTCCAATCTGTGTTGTTTATTTAACCTACCTGTCAACACAGAATGTTCAGTGATAAATCACTGGTCTATTTCTGGTCTAAACACTGTCATGTCATATTCCAACGGGTTAGCTTCAAAATGGCAGCATATTGTGTTGTTCTTCATTTCTTGGGTGTACATTATAAACATTCTGGGCAATTGTGTCCTGATCAAATCAATATAGACTACTAAATTTTAATAGTTTGACTGTCTCTTTAGATTTTGTGGTTTATAACAATTAGATCATGACACTCATTCCATTTTCTAGCCATGAATTTGACCTTTGTTGGAAGCGCTGTTGTCTTTTTTGTTTCTTAGTTGTGGCAATAAATAACTTCAGGACAAGCTGAAAATGAATTTACTGGCAGCCAGAGTCAACCCTTAGCAACAGCTTTATTGGAGGACATATAGACTTACACATAGGTAAATTAAAGTGTTACATTTATTTAAAGTTTTATTTTTTATTGTCTCATTATTTAAACTGTATCTCTGTAGCCTAAAATGGAATTTAGTTGACATAGAAGCCATATGCAATATGTCACATTCTACCTTTAGATACCTACCCTATTTTCCTAATGGCATCAAAATGTCTTCAAAAAAATTTTAGAACCTATTATGTTGAGTTACTTTTGGAAAAGTTACTTACTTAAAAAATTTTAAATGACTATCAAATAAGTTTTAGGTTATAACAAATAAAACCATGTAGATTCATGGGATAATATGAAGAGAGCTACCATATTTCATGTTTATTTTTTTAAAATATATTTTATTGATTTTTTACAGAGAGGAAGGGAGAGGGACAGAGAGCCAGAAACATCGATGAGAGAGAGACATCAATCAGCCGCCTCCTGCACACCCCACACTGGAGATGTGCCCGCAGCCAAGGTACATGCCCCTGACCAGAATCGAATCCGGGACCCTTCAGTCCGCAAGCCAACACTCTATCCACTGAGCCAAACTGGTCTCGGCATATTTCATGTTTTTTTAAAGGTACATACTTATGCTCATTGTGCTTTACTCAGGTGTTAATACTGTATAAACAAATTGTATTTAATTTTGGTCACACTAGTATATAACAAAGTGAACTTATTAAGTTTAGTATTTGCTTGGCATAGAATCCAATTCAATTTTTCTGTACCATCAATGCTATTAATTCAATTAAATAATATCAGAGTTGTACCTAAATATTTTTGATACAATAAGAAGGTATTTGCATAATCCTATATAATAAAAGCCTAATATGCTAAGTGTCTGGTCATCTGGCTGTTTGTTAAGCCAACCAAAACATACTATACTAATGATATGCTAAGGCTGCTCATCCGCTAGCTATGACATGTACTGAACACGAGGGGCAGACGGTCCAACACTTAACCAGTTGCTAAGATGTGCACTGACCATTACGGGGTAGATAGTTGACTGGTTGACCAGTTGCTATGATATGCATGGGCATACACTCTGACCTGTAGGTTAGCTTGCTGCTAGAGTATGGCCTATCAGGACTGAGCAAGATGGAATGGACACACCTTGGAGTCCTCTTGCATTTCCTCCTAGCTGGTCAACCTCCCGTGTCCCTCTCCTGCCCTGATTGAAGTCCCTCAGCCTACCCTGAGCCCTCTTGCAATCCAGGACCCCTCATGGGATGTCAGAGAACTGGTTTTGGCCCGATCCCACAGGCCAGGCTGAGGGACCCCACTGGTGCATGAATTCCTGCACTGGGCCTCTAGTTCACTTGATATTTTCCTTAAAAAATGACTCAAGTAAGTAAATGATCAAACACTCAATTTCTAAAATTTTGCCATTTTCCTAGATCTTTTGAGTTGGTAAATGACTTTTTAAATTATTGACAATGTTAATTGTTACAATGAAATTTAGAAGATTGGTTGGTTTCCATTTCTAGTGTCAATATCTACTCTTCTTAAAGAATGTGTGTAAAAGGTTTTCTTCGTACCTATTCAATTATTTCTCTATTGAAAATATTTTTATTAAAAAGAACAGTAATAACTTCTGTTTGCCATATATATATTTTTTAAATTCTAAAGAAAATTTTCAGCTAGAAAATAATGAACAATAGGTCTTTTAGTTTGTTCAAAATTGTTTAAAAATTAGTATTAGGCATTTTTCACTAGCACATCATTTAAGCCAACAAGTTATTTTCATTTAAAAAATCATGAGAAATATAATGAGCATATATATAACCATAAAACAACCATGG